>JAJPUD010001317.1:0-70079 GCA_023553655.1 Myrmecobius fasciatus
CCCCCCCCTCCCCAAGCTCCTCAGGGAAAAGCTGTCACATCAAATAATAGGAATCAGAAGTAATGAGCCACTTCAGAAATGCAATCAAGTCAGGCCAGAGGAAGCAGAGACCCTGTCCACTCTCGAGATGACTGTGAGATTGGAGGCTCCCCCTCCCTCAGGGTATCACCACCAGCAAAGAGCTTGCGTTATCACGCTAGCTGGAAATGGTCTGAAAATGAAGGTCAGGAGGATGTCCAAGATGAAATCAAACTGAAGTTCTAAAGAGAAGCTACAAAAGCTGGAGGGAAAGCAGAATTTGGCTTCTTAAGCCTCTCCCCCCACCCCTTTTTGCTCTTTAATCCTTCCTTCCTCTTCTTGTTCTCTCTGGCTATCTGAACACTCTCTCCCTACCAGAAGTACCAAAAATATTAACAATTTTTCTCTAACAACAATCCATAAAAACCTGGAAAGACATTTTCACTCCTCTATCCTGTCTTCTCCAAATTACTTTTCCTGAAAAGTTACAGCCTCCATTAATCCTACTCCAATATGCTCATACTCCCCCATATATGTATATGTGTATTTAGGCATGTATGTCACTTTTGACATATGACTGCATTGTGTGAATATTAAAAATTCACTAATAGCAAATTCTTCCCCATCCACCACTTATAATAGCTCTCCAATGATTTTGCTTGTTCATAAACTAAAATTTTCCTAAAGTCAACAGCATAGATTTTGTATGCTTGTTATATAAACTTACAAATTTTGTTTTAAATTTATTTCAAATACAAATGTGCTATCAATTTTATTCAAGAGCTAAAATTTTCCCAAAGTCATTAATGTATAACTTATTTACTCGATAAACAAATCTCCTCCTGCTAATTTTGTTTTGAATTTATTTGTATTCTGAATACAAATTTACTGTATATTTGTTGATGGGTTAAAAATTTCCCAATGTCACTAGTATATAATTTATTTACTTGATAAACAAATTTAAACAAACTGTAAATTTTAAGATTTAGTTTACAAATTTACTGCATATTTATTTGTCCTTGGGCTGAAATTTTCCCAATATCCTTGGCTTTAGATTTTGTTTACTTGGTGAGCAATTTTACTGTAAATTTTACTTACTTCATAAATATACAACCTCTTTAAGGAAGAATCCTCTGTGTGCAATTACAGGATAGTGTTCTAAGTTGTATTACTGCCAACATCAAAAACCTACAAGTTCATAAGACTCTTAAAAATGTGTTATGTTCTGGAAGGAAGGGCATATAACACCACTAAGAAGTCACAGAACAGTAGAAGTAAAATGCACCAAGAGAAGAGATTCAGAGCTGCGTCCTCCCTTGTTCTAATCCACGTAAAGAATGGGAAAGGTCAGTCACAGAAACATAGAATTCTAGAACCTGCAATGAAGTCCCATTCCTGCCTGGACAAGAATTCCTTCTATCAAGATACCCTGCAAATGACCATCCAGCCGCTGCTTAAAGGCTTCTAACAAGGGCTATTCCCTTCCCAGGAGCCCATTCCAATCCTATATGGCTAACTGTTAGGAACACCTACGCCAAATTTCAATCTCCTGCGTTGGAACTCTCTCTATTGCTTCTAATTCTTTCCGATGGGACCAAGTAGAACAAATCCAATTCCCCTTTTCACATAACAATCCTTCAAAGGCTTGGAGAAAAACTGTTTTTTTTTTTTTTTTTCCTTCAGTTCTCTACCTTCTTCCAAACTAAACATCTCTAGTTCCCTTCAACCAAAGGAACTAAAGTTCTCCTTGGGGGGCAGGGGGTTTCACTGCACTAATCATCTTCCTTTGAATTCTCTGTAATTTATTAATGTCTTTCCTATAACAGGTGTTCAGCATAAGAGTGACATAATACAGTCCTTGAAAAACTTGTGATGATGAAAGAACCCAGTGGGATTTATTGGAAAGAATGACAGATCTAGAATGAGAGAGAGGACCTGGATTCAAATTCAGGCTGGGATGCTTACTATTTGCATGATCTTGGGAAAGCCACATTATCTCAATAAGCTTCAGTTACTTAAATATAAAAAGGAGAAGACTGGATGAGACTATTTCTCTTCTGGATTCAAGTCTATGATCCTATGAACATATTCTCCAAAATCTAAAAGATACTGTATTCATAAAATACTATTTCATTCAGCCTTGGGAATCAGTTTATTTCAGGAAGCAAAATATTAGTGTAAGGAGGGATAAGGGTTAATAATAATAATAACAGCAGCAACAAGTGTGATTTGCAGAAATGTCTTATGCTTTTCAAAGTGCCTGACATATATCATTACTTAATAAATGTTTATTAAACTGAACTGAGCTGGTGGAGAGTCATGTACCTGGCTCTTCGTTTCTTTACTCGACGTTCATGTTCTGCTTCTTCATAATATAATTCATTGTGGCTGGAGTCTCTGCGTCGAGCAGCAGCTGCTATCATAGCTCGAGACTGGCCTGTAGCATTGTTCCCTGGGCCTTCAAGGAAAAAGTGGTAGAAAAGCAACAGCTTTAATATCTTAAATCTCCTAAACACAGGGCAAAGGAGAAGCATCAAATTTTTCAATACCCTCCATCCTATAAGAAACCTAATGACACAGTTCTACATAAATCCCAAAGAAATAATCCCAATAATTCACTACAGAGTGGAACATTCCTAAATCCTTATCCAATATGCCCAGTTTAGGATAGGAAAGACATTCTTAATAAAACCCCAACTGGATCAGTGAAAAATGAAAAAGAATGGGATGAAGAATCCTAGACAATTAAAATGTTTGCAAAATAAAAAAAAAGTAAAAAAAATAAAATAAAGACAAAGAAGAGTGCGCTAAAGATGTTACTTACCATCCGTTATATAAAGTTTCAGTTTGGCCATAAGGGCAGCTGGAACATCACATTTCAGCAACAAAACAATGAGAGAGCATGAGAGGGAGGGGGAGAACAAAGACAGACAGAGAAAAAAGAATGTCAAGAGACATGGAGACACCAACCACACGAAGGAAAATAAAAGTTATGCTGGAATGTGTTATGGCAGCCACAACTTTTAGGAAATATACCAACACCTCAAAGACATGCAAAAATGGCACCTATTAAGTCAAAAGATATACAGCCCATGCACGAGGTGAACATCTGACACCCTCCCTTCTCTATGTACCAAAATATATTGAATTCTTCTTATGTGTTACCTAATAGCAGATCAGCTTCTTTTCATAAGTTCTACAGACCCTAAAAGGACAACTTCAAAATTCACACTCTAGCTTAATTTATCATTGGACTAAGAAACTGAATGAACTTTAAAAAAAATAAAAATAAAAAACGTACTCTAATCTCCTAAATCTTGTTGAGAGTATTCACTTTTTCTGGTATACACAGAGTGGGAGACTCTATCCAAAGCCTATCTCTAGCCTTCTACCAACTCCTACAACTTCATCTCCCAGAAAGGATTGATAAAGGCCCGGACTGCTCCAAAAATGATGAGAAAGAAGCATGACTAGTGAGTTCTATTGTATTTACTACCTTGCATGGCTATTTGAATCTAACTATTTCTCCAGACTTTTTAAAATATGCCCTTCCTAAGAAAGGCTTCCATTATAAGATATTCCCAGAAGATAGGAAACATAAACCTGGATTATTCTTTTTAAGTTTTAAAATGTGTCCAATTTTTTTTTTTCTTGAGGCAACTGGGGTTAAGTGACTTGCCCACGGTCACACAGCTAGGAAGAATTAAGTGTCTGAGATCAAATTTGAACTCGGGTCCTCTTGAATTCAGGCTGGTGCTCTATCCACTGTGCCACCTAGCTGCCCCTAATTTTTAATTTTTTTTAAAAAATGCGTTAAACTCTCAGAGAGATTCTTTATGCAATACATGTAAAATGTTAACCAACACTTTTTTCAGAATAAATGCCTACACTTAAGCTCATCTGAAATAAGAATGTTGTAGAAGACAGACCCCAAAGGATGGAGGAATCAAACTAACTCTGAATTTTCACTCAACAGTTTCCTTCCCCCCAGTCCTCTCCCCACTTCAGCCCCATGCATCCAACCTCAGAAACCACTTCCAGAAACATACCATCTACATTGTAGACTTTGAGGCCGGCCATATGCTTAGCTGCTCGGGACTTGGAGGCTGTTAAGAGGGTTGGGTTATAGATGGTGAAATCTTTGTAGTAATTTTCCAGAACTACCAATGCTGCCCGCTGTATGCTGAGAAGAAAGAATAAAGTTAATTCAAATCTTTTGTAAATGACCAGGAATTCTGGAGTTTATTTTAAAGACAAATTAGTCACAAGGGGAAAAAAATCTCCTAAGTTGTTTTCAGTGATAAAATGGCCTCACTCCCCCACAAGGCTCACTGCTCCTTGTCACCACAAGTAGAAGGCAAAGCAGAATGCTGAACTTCAGCTCCTAAGAACACGGCTGTCTTCAGTGTAGCCCCAAGACCCTGATTCTATGCAAAGCAGGGTCAATAGTAAGTAGCTCCTAACTAACCCACTCTCCCTTTAGTCCCATCTTCCCGGGGTTGGGGTGGGAGGCCAAACTAGGAGCCATAAGCTGTTGGGAACAGGCCTAGGGACATGCTGAGATGATCTTTGCACCTGAAGTGAGAGTGTTTACTTGAGGGAACCGGTCACTGCTTCTTAGTAGTCTGAGCACACAAGGGCTCTCGTTAACTATTTAGAAGATGGAATTTTAGTGCGAGTGGCCAGTATTCACAACACAGTGAAGCAGCAAGGTGGCTCACTGGGTAAGCTACTGATCTATAGTCAGAAGAATTTACTTTCAAATCTTGTCTCAGATTCTTACTAGCAGGGGGAACTTGGAAGTCATTTAATCTTTATCTGCAAAATTGGGAATAAAAGCACCTAACTCCTGGGGTCCTTGGATCTTCAAGGATTCTATAAATACTACTATTGCTGTTGCTGTTATGATGGAAGGATCTGATTGAGGGTATGGAATTTACAATTTGAAAGTGTCATTAAATGCTTATAATCAAGAATCCTCGACTTGAAAATCCCCATTTATTGGTAGACCTTAAAGTTGGTGGCCACTATCCTGGCAGCCAGGGGGACACAGACAACAGTTTCCTCTTCCACCTTCATTCAATTTAATTTAATCAACATTCATTTGGTGTTCGTGATGTGCTCTGGATACAAATAGGCCATGATAGTCCCTGCCTTTAAGGAGTCCTTAATCATGGAGAAAAAGATAAGTGACTTGGCTGTGAATACTTTCCCAGAGCCAGTTCTGTGAGGAGATCTTAGAGTTCATCTCGTCCAGCTAATTGTTATTCTTATTCAGTGTTTTGAGTCTTGTCCAGCTCTGTGACCTCATTTGGCATTTTCTTGACAAAGACTTTGGAGTAGTTTGCTGTTTCCTTCTCCAGCTCATTTTGCAGAGGAGGAAATTGAGGCAATTGAGCCTCAAAGTGAGGTGAAGTGACGCCCAGAGTTACACAGCTAGGCCCCATTTGAACTTGGGAAGAGAAATCTTCCTGACTCGGGCCAGCACTCTATCCACTGAGTCAGAGGCCTCCCTCATTTCCCATCCCAGCCAGCTAATTCCACAGTAGGAGACTGAGACAAACTGATTTGGCCAAGGTTATGGAAGAAGTTAAATACACAGTAAAGACCCAACCCATGGCTCCCCACTTTGGATGCTGCACTTTCCACTGAGCTTCCCAGAAACACCGTGGATGGCTGCTCCTTGCAGGGTGGTCAGGGAATCCCTGCCTGCAGGACAAGCCCATGGAGCTGCAGGAGACCTGCCCTCCCACTCAGCACCCATGGATCTTGCCTTCTTACTAAAACCTTTTCTTTTTCATTAGAGGAATGAAAACTCCAAGCAAAAGCAAATGTTTGGAAAGTCATTCTTAGATTGCCAAGGACCATGGAAGGGAAAGTGGGAGAACAAAATGCCCTTTTTCCTGAGAAGTAGAGGAGAGGGCCCTGAATGGATCCCCTCCCAATGAGAAGAATCACAACTGTAGATGGCAAAAGTAACTAGGAAAGTTATTTCTGTTCTGTATCAAGATAGTGAAGACCTAGCCCTTCTCAATATATATGCTGACACAAGTAAATATCAGTATGTTTACTTACACACACACACACACACACACACACACACACACACACAGAGTATCCTCTATTAGAGATCACAGTTGTCAAATATTCACAATAATACCTCCTATTTATATAACACTTTCAGGTTTACAAAACAATCTCTATATATGTATATGTATAAATGTGTATGTGTGTATACATACACACATATAAACACATATGAGTTTCTTCCTTTTATCCACTCAACAACCTCATGAGGTAGGTCTTTTTATTATCTCCATCTTACAGATAAGGAAATGGCAAACCATTCCAGTATCTCTGCCAGGAAAACCCCAAATGTGGTCAGTCAGACAAGATAGAACAACGATGACAAATCTCAAGATTTGTTCTTGATGGTTCTTGAAGTTTTCAATAACTCTAGCTGACTTCTCTCATCCTAAAAATACCTTTCCTTATATCTGCCATCCCCTCAAGTATCATCTATACTTCTCTTCTTTATCCCTTTATTTTGGCAGCTCTATATTCATTTTGTGGCAATTTTCTGTGTTTATAGAGGCAATCTGGAGAGTCTGGAAGTTTCCAACCTCCTCCACCATCTCCACAAATGTTCCTATTGCTAAACTTCTAGAAAGAGCTGTCTATACTCACCTGCCCATCAACCATTCATCTCTTTTAATGGAGTTTCCAACTCTATTACTCTATCAAAATTGCCTTTCTCAAGATCACCGGTGGCACTTCTAGTGGAAAAGTCTGTGACACTTTCTCATTCATTTGTAGGACTTCCTACCAACCATCCTCTCCTCCCTGATTTTCTCTTCTCCTTTGGTTTCTATGAAACTGAAACTCCTCTCACCTGTTTGATAAGTTCCTCTTGGTTTCCTTGACTCAATTTCCCATTTTTAAAGTCCCAAATAATAATAAATATTGTCTCCCAAATAAGACTCAGGATCACTTTGTGCAACTTAAGAGTCTTAAATAGTTGACTGAAGCATTGAGACCCAGGTCCTTCTGGTTCTGAAGTCATGCTGGAGCACAGATGAAGCAGGTCGGGGTGCACTATAGTACAGACTGCTGTTTAAAGGAGGAAGCACAGGGACAGGTAGCCAGTTATATAAAAAGGAAAAGGCCAACGCTGAAGCTCTGGCTAGATTCAGAAGAGCAAACGCAGGTCAATGGGAAGATACTTAGAACCACATATTTCAGAGCTGGGAGCTCAGAATTCCTGGAGTCCAATGCCATTTGAATTGATAAATTGATTGCATTTCCTGACAAGTGGCTCTCTAGCCTATCTCTGAAACTGGAAACTTTTCTGGGTCTTTCTCCAAAAGGTGTTTACACTTTTAAAAGTTTACTTGATGGTGTAAACAGGCTAGGACTTAAGACTTTCATCCTGGCAAAACTCAGTTGCTCATTACCAACAACAATTATCACTGGATCACAGATTACGAGGAAGAAGGAATCTTAGAAACCATCAAGAGCAGCCTCCCTCATTTTATAGATGATTAATCTGAAACTTAGAAAAATTAAATAATGTGCCCATGGTCACAGGAATAACAATGGGGTGAGATTAGAACTTGGCACCTGTAGCCCCATTGCCATTGCCTTTCCCCCTGTACCGTGATCTGTCTAGGTGTGAGTACAAATTAGTTCTCCCTGTGGGTTTTTAGTGTCCTCTTATAAAACGAGAAAACACTTGTAAAATATTAAAAACAGACAACCTCTAATGTCTCTTCCAGCTGGTGGTTGTCCTTTGTTCTTGAAGAGGACCAAAATGACTTCACTATGTCGAGGTCAAAGTACAATGCGTCCAAGTGGCTCAGGGAGCTCTACCACAGATCTGCAGCAAACTGTTCATATGGAAATTTGGGGAGAAGAAAGGTCTAAATTTGCACATCTCACATTTCTTCCCTTCCAGTGCTAGGCGCCTAAGAATGCTCCTAATAACTGAGCACATTCTTTTTATGAGGCAATCTAATTCATTTTTATATCACTCTAATTCTTCCTTAGGGGGCAGCTAGGTGATTAGAGCCCCAGTCCTGCATTCAGGAGGACCTGAGTTCAAATCTGGCCTCAGACACTCAACACTTCTTAGCTGTGTGACCCTGGGCAAGTCACTTAACCCTAATTGCCTCAGCCCCAAAAATAAATAAATAAAATAAAATTCCTTAAACTGAACTGAAACTTAAAAATTTCTTTCTCTGCCCTCTCATTTTTAAAATATGATCTGCCCTCTACATGTAACCTTTCACTATTTGAAAGAGTTAAAGACTTCACCTACGTGCCTGTCCCGAAGCCTTCTCACACAGTAGCTGACAACACAAGGAGGGGTCAGTGCAGAGAGCACAGTATTTTCTTATTAATGAATTCCTCCACCTCTAGCGAGCCTTCTATAAGGGATGTGTGCTTGAGACCAGAGAGGGTTGTTAACCTTGTAAGAAAAGCATTGGGGAGAGCTCCAAAGGACAGGGCCCAAACCCAGAGCTTAGTTTTTGTATAAACTCCCCTCTTGGGGGCCAGCTGGCCACCACATCTGTTTACCTAACTGCTACACGGTCCCAAGAAGAATCCACAAAGGTTATTTCTGCCTGGAGGTGCATCTTTGTTAGGGAAGAGCTGGCTTTATTGGTGGAGAAGGAAAGGCAGGGTTAGGTAAGACCAGATGAACCAGGGTGGCAACAAAAATATGACTACTAGCCCAGTGAAAACCAAGACACAAATTACTACTCCTTTCAGAACTGAGTACAAATCCCAGTTAACACCTCCTGCCTTTTAATTAAATGCTAAGCTTAAAGCCATCCTGTTTGAGATGACAGTTTATTCAAGCCTGAGATAACAACAGGGCCAGTAATGACTACTCTGGAACTTGAAGAAAAGTAAATAAAGATGGACAGCAGCTGGAAAGAACTCTTCTTTCCCATTGACAATGAAGTCAAAGTTTTTAAAAGAGTAAACTGGGACTTTCTGTTAATGGATTCTGGAAGCCAAGAGGACACAAAACCCTGGAACACAGAAAATTTGCAGCAAAATTATGACCTAAGCAGCAGACTGGCAGTAAAGATCACTGAAATCTGCCTCCTCTCTCATTCATCCAGGGAACTGCCAGTAAGATTTCCTTTTCCCTAGGAGCCACCTGCATATCCTGAGGAACAGCTCCCCAAGCTCAATCAGGTGTATGTGGGAACAGCCTTAAGTGGCTACCTCCTGGAACCATCATGAGCTGTATTAGAGTGTCTCCGTGGCGTTGGGTGATGTGTGCCTGTACATAAATTGGTGAAGTGGATCTGTACATCCATTACAATCCCAGAACTGGAGGCTGTTGGTACTGGAAGTGACCTGGAAGGGGCTTTTGCTTGAAAATCTCCAGTTCAGGGAACCCACTACTTCCCCTGAAGCACTTTTTCTTCTAGCTTGGAATAGCCTATGAACATTTTACTTATCATTTTATTTTTATTAAAATAAAAAATTGTCTTTCTTGCCTTTCTTTCAAAATAACTCACATTCCGCATGATCCTGGAACCCTGCAGTTGTTTCATAAATGTTTGTTGGCTTAACTCTGTAGCACTTTGGGATCTGGGACCACATTTTCCACAAAACAATCCTATGCAGAAAAGCAGTGCTCCCATTTTACATATAAGTATAGATTAAGTAATTTCTCTAGACTTAGAGTACTGGAATTAAAACTTGAGACTCCAGGTCACTCTACATTACACCTTGTCCTTTCTTTAGGAGGTAATTAGGGGACACAGCAGAATGTGGGCTTTGAGAGCTAATTTGTCAGGCAAAGTTTTCTCACATCTGGAAAATGGGGAGTATTTTTCACAGGACAGATGTGACAATCAAATGAAAAAATATAGTTAAGGCCAAGAAACTAATACAAAAGCCTAGCTTTTAGGAATAAAAATTCTTGGGGGACAAGGCCCCGATAACTTCCATTTGTACATAATCCTAAGAAGTGCCACATATACAATAAATCATCAGTCAATGCATTCCCTGAATTTCTGAGTTGAAAAGGGCCATAAAGGCCATTTAAAGCCAACCTATACTCCCCCACAAAATTCCCCCATACAACATACCTGTCTTGGCACATCACGTACATGCCCATGATACAGTCATCCCACCTGAGACTGAAGCCCTTTAATGGGAAGGGGGAAGGGGACAACTTACTCCCCCCCCCTTCTTCCAAACCAGTCCCTCAAACCCCACCCAACCAGCCCAATCAATATCTGGACAACTCTAATGTTTAGGAAGTTACTTTTTGTTCTGACAAGTTTAAAATTTGAAAAATAATTAAGATTTCTCCCTTCAGAAAAATTAAAACTCAAAGATGGGGGTGGAGTGTGCTGAGACCAAGTAAGAATCTTCCCTTTCAGACTTTTCCAGTAAAATCCACCCCCCAGGTTGGTTTGGATAAGGGGCAATTTCCCCTTATCCAAAGAAAGAACTCAGAGAGTGGCGATTAAGGATAAACCTTGGTCAATAAGACCCAGACATCTTTAAAATAAGAACAATTTCCTCCCTGCAGTTGGGGTGGGAGGAATTGGTAACAAAGTGCCAGCCAGCTTGGGGAAACCTGAGGCCCATCCCAGAATTGGCCTGAAACTATGCAGGGTCCAAGTCTTTCAAGAACCACAGAGGAAGCAAAAAAAGCCAGAAAGTCAGATTCCCCATGGCTAAGGAGGCCGAACCTGGCCTGGTTGGAGGCTGGGGGATCAGTCAGTCACACTGAAGCTTCAGAGCCAGACTCTTCTCTTCAGCTCTGTGAGCCATAAAATGCCTTTAGCCTGGGCTTTGAGGGCCCCTCCTGACCTCCAGATAAAAGCCATAAGGCGAGTTAGAAGGAGCTGGGGGTGGGAGGGCTAGAGGCCTGGAAAATGGAAAGGGATTGAAGGGGAGCAACTGGAATCCCAGAAAAGCTGTCAGCCTGGCCACCCTGAGGCCCTGTAAAAGTTGGGAGCTCTCTCTGCAGGACTTCCAAACGCTTTTAACTGATGGGCCAGGGACATTTTTTTCCCCTTTCCTCCCTATCCCTGTGGGTTGTTTTAAAAACTAAAATCACAAATCCCTTTATTTTAGTGGGTGGACACAAGGAAGGAAGCCAGGAAACAAAAGCTCACCGATGCTAAACTTGGAAAGGGCCAAGCCGCAGGTCAAGGAGATAACAAGGGGAAATAGTCCCAAGCAGGAGAGCCATAGCATCAGCAAGACTATTAAGACAATAATCAACTTTTTGATTTATACAGCATTTATACATTTATACAGCGAGGGCTTACTCTATGCCAGGCACTGTGCTAAGTGCTGGGATTTAGGAGGAAAATAGGTAAAAATACTATTCCCACCTTCAAGGAACTCACATTCGAATGGGAAAAACCACATGTAAACAAAGCAGATGGAAGGGAATCTTTGAGAAGGACTTAGCAGCAGCGGGGGGAGGGGGAGACCTGGGAAAGGCACAGAGCCTCATTCATACCATGCACTGTTGCCCATTTATACAGCACTTTCAAGTTCTGCAAAGGGGTGTGTGTGTGTGTGTGTGTGTGTGTGTGTGTGTGTGTGTGTGTGTGCATTTCTATGTATATGGGAACCTTATGAGCTCCACCTTTTTCAAATGAGAAGATGATGCTCAGTAAAGGGGAATAACTTACTCAGACCACACAATCAACCAGAAAAGATGGGCTCTGAGCTGTAACAATTTTTAGTTTCTAATAATAAAGCTTTAAATACCACCCAATGGGTCAGGAATCATTTCTAGGTCTCTTCTGAGGTTCTGTGGAAAAGTATCTGGTCAGGGATTCTCTGTGGCTATCCAAAGAATAACTCTGACCCCCTATACCAGAATTTCTTGATTTTTTTCTTGTATCCCTCTTTCTCATGCAGATAGTCTGGTGAAACCTATGGAATTTTAGAAGAAAGTTTTTAAAGGTATTGAATAAAATAGATAGGTGAAAAGAGGAGCAATTCTGTGGAAATAGGATAATCTAAATAAATATGATAATCTACATAAATCTAAGTAAATAAATAAATCTAAATAAAAACCAACTTTACAGACCCTAAGTTATGAACCTCTTCCCAAGAATGTGAAACCACCATTGAGTTCAATATCCCTCCCCTCATGCCAAATGTCAAGGGGCCAGAAAGTCTCCCTTCCACCTGGCAAAAGCATGGAGATGGGAAGAGAATCTATTTAGGGGAACATATTCCCAAGATTGATTTAGAGCTAGAAGGACCCTTAGAAATCAGGTAGACTTGTCCAAACTATTCATTTTACAAAGGGAGAAGAAACTAAGGCCTAGAAAGTTTTCATGCCCTTTTTCCCAATGCTGATGCTATTATCCATTATACTCCTTGGTAACTGTGCTGGAGTGATTCTACAATGTAGTAAAGAAGATTCTGACAATAAAACACATCAGTGAAGACAAGGATGCATCACCACACTGGGCAACAGTCCCTCAGTGTGCCCACACTGGGCTGCTGGGGGAGACAGGAGGAGGTCCTTGCACACAGAGGCGGGGGAGGGGAGTGTCTACAGCTAACATCCATGCTAGCCCCTTTTATTTATGTGTTTATTTATTATTTGTTTATGTTTTTATTTATTATATATACATTTATTTATTTGTTTGTTTTTCTGGAGCAATTGGGGTTAAGTGACTTGCCCAGGATTCCACAGCTAGGAAGTGTTAAGTGTCTGAGGCCAGATTTGAACTCAGGGCCTCCTGACTTCAGGGCTGGGGCTCTATGCACTGTGCCACCTGGCTGCCCCACGCTGGCCCCTTTGAGCCTCTGTTAACAACGCGGTAGAAGCCGCCAGAGGGCTGAGGGCCCTTGGTCCAACTGCAGAGCCTGGCAGGCCGGTTCTGTGTTCCCACGTCTGCCCCCCTGACAATACCGCTGAGGCCTTTTCTTTCTGATGGGCCGTGTCTCTCCTGTGACTTCTCGCTCCTGCTCTGCTGCCAGCAGCCTTCTCTCACATGGGAGCATCTACCAAAGGGCTTGTCTTTCCCTGCCAGGTCTGAGCTTTTCCTCCAGAAAAATCTCTACAATCCCTTCCAGCGATAATCTGTGATCCTATGAATGTGGGAAATGAGGTTAAAATGATGCCACAAACATAGAAAGCTGATATGACAAGTTCAGTTCAGGCTGGGTTGAGTTGAAGAGGCCTACAACAGGGTTCACAACTAACATCCAAATTGGATCTTCTGAATTCCGTAAACAATGGCACTCTGGTGGTACAGAAAATATAATAAACAACAGATAAATCTAAGTCTGGAACTTGGCAGCAAATCTGATAGAAGTAACAGTAATAGGAGTTTACAGTGAGAGATTCAGAAATCAAGATATGTACTTTGGCTAAGATGACAGGAAAAGATAATGACAAATATTGGAGGGGATGTGGGAAAACTGGGACACTAAGGCATTGTTGGTGCAGTTGTGAACTGATCCAACCATTCTAGAGAGCAATTTGGAACTATGCTCAAAGGGCTATCAAACTGTGCATACCCCTTGGTCCAGCAGGATCACTATTGTGTCTGTAATCCAAAGAGATCATAAAAGAGGGATCACACACACGTACAAAAATGTTTGTAGCAGGACTTTTTTGTTGTGGCAAGAGATTGGAAATTGGGTAGACGCCCATTAGTTTGGGAATGGCTGAATAAGTTATGATATATGAATACAATTTATATCAATGTAATGGGATATTATTGAAGTGATGAGCAGGCTGATTTCAGAAAAGTCTGGAAAGACTTACATGAACTGATGCTGAGTGACGTGAACAGAACCAGGAAAATATTGTACACAGCAGCATCACAGTATGTGATGATAACTCTATTAGACTTAGTTCTTCTCAGCAATGCATGATCCAAGACAATTCCAATAGACTTTGGATAGAAAATACCTTCCACATCCAGAAAGAGAACTATGGAGACTAAATGTGGATCGAAGCATACTATTCACCTCTTTGTTTGCTTTTTCTTTCTTGTGTTTTTTTTTTCTTTTTGTTCTGAGTTTTCTTTCACAACATGAAAAGTCTAGAAATATGTCTAAGATGACTATATTTTTTCATCCAATATTTCTGATAAAAGCCTCATTTCTCAAATATACAGAGAACTAAGTCAAATGGATAAAAATACAAATCACTCCCCAATTGATAAATGACCAAAGGATATGAACAGATAATATTAAGGTGAAGAAATTAAAGTCATTTCTATTCATATGACAAAAATGTGCTAGTAAACAGAGAACTGTAAATTAACACGCCACTGAAGTACCACTTAACATCTATCTGATTGGATGAGATGACAGGAAAAGATAATGATAAGTATTGGAGGGGGTGTGGGAAACTGGGACACTAATGCATTGTTGGTGGAGTTGTAAATTGATCCAACCATTCTGAAGAGCAATTGGGAACTATGTCCAAACAACTATAAAATTGTGCATACTCTTTCAAAAAAAATAAAATGATTGTACACATATAACTTCTATCAGATTGCTTGGTGTCTTGGGGAGGAGAGTGATAAAGAATGGAGGAAGTAAAAATTTGGAACTCAAAATCTTACAGAAATAAATGTTGAAAACTATTTCTACATGTAATTGCAAAAACAAAATACTATTATCACACACACACGCAGAGAACAGCAGAATTCAATATTTGGGAGAGAAAAAAGGAATAAAAGATCATTCACTGATCTTACATGGTCACAGGATCATCAAATTAAAATGAAATAGGTATCAACATGGAGAAATTATGGGGTAAGTTTATTAGAAGGGAACCAAAATGATAATTAAAAGAAGCTGATAACTATAGATAACAATTAGATGGAGAAGACTGAGTCAGATGGTGAAGGTGGTAAAAGGACAAGAATTCTCTGAAGGATGGGACCACATTATAAAATACAATTGGGACATGATGATAAATAATAAATAATTATTCTCCGAGCCTCTTTTTGGACAGATGTTCGTGCCAGCTCTAGTTAAAAATGAATGCTTTTTCCCTCAATTAATGACTGGCCCTTGCATTCTGAAGGAGTTAGGTCAGAGAGATTGCCTTGCTTTCCCTCCCTATCAGGTGAGGCCCCTGAGCAGAGGTCAGACGAGAAGTCTCCATCCCTGTTCCCTGCCCAGGAGGCAGCTGTACAAACAGAAGAGATCACTCTCCAGAACCTTTCACTCTCAAAGCCCCTTTTAACAAACACCACAGAAGCTAACCACTAACGGCAGCTCCATTTCCTCCCTAATAATCCCTCAAATCCAAAATATATTTAGATTCTGATCCTTAACATATAAACTGATGATTTATTTAGCTCCCACTGGTCTTAGTGTCTGCCAGTGCCTTATTCTTTTATTTATATTTGGGAGGGGTACAAAATATCCATATTAGATTACTATTATCAACAAAAGTAAACATACACACTCCCTGAGAGTTTAAGCTTTTAAATTGTCCATTGTGTTTAAATTATATGAATAAAAACTTTCACAACTTCAACAGGTCCATTGCACAAATGTACACAACATAAAGAGCACTTATTTTGAAGAGGTGAAAAGTGTTAGAAGAAAACCTTTTGCTGGAGCCCTACCACCCCCCAAAAAAACAATGGGTAAGACCTCCCTCTCTGAGACAGACCCTAAAGCTCAGAGACCTTACTACCAAGAGAGAGGAAGGAATCTCAGGAGCAGACATACCACTGTTCTGTCAAGCTTCCTTTATAAACAGAAAAAGTGTTATCTTGGGGGTGTGCCCGAGAGACCAAGGGAAAGGATTCCCTGTGGATGAAAATGTAATTTGTCTTTGAAATCATATAATTGTTGTTGTTCAGTCATATCTAGCTCTTTGTGGCCCCACTGAAGAGTTTCTTGGCAAAGATACTGGAGTTTTCCTTCACCAGTTCATTTTCCAGATGAGGAACCTGAGGCAAGCTGGGCTAAGTGACCTGCCCAGGGTCACACAACTAATTATGTGCCTGAACTTAAACACTATCATCTTCCTGTGGAAGATTCTCAAATTGAATGTGGAGAGACTGATTAGATGCAACCATCCCAATTTAAGTAATAGGATTAGCAAGGAATTTCAGAGGGCAGATTCAGAACTAGAAGGAGCCTCTGATGTCTTCTTGCACAGCTTTCCTTACTTTACAGAAGGGGAAGTTGAGGGTTAGAGAGGTGAAAGGTACTTGGAATCATAAAGCCTAGAGGCCATCTTGTTCAAGTCAGACAGCAACAAAGTCCCTCTATACCTTGGATTCTTGAACTGAGGGTCACAACCCCTATGGGGTCTTACAACTGAACATGAGGGTTGCAACATTATGACTTCTCATTAGTAAATGTTGATGATATGCATGCCTACATAGCTGGGGTCATGTAAAAATTCCTCAGGCAAAAAGGGGTTGTGAGTGAAAATAATTTAAGAAGCTCTGTTCTACATCATCCCTAGCACAGGGTCATTTAGTTTTTTCTTGAAGATCTTCAGAGATAATGATGAATGTTGGAAGGGATGTGGGAAGACTGGGACACTGATACATTGTTGGTGGAGCTGTGAACGGATCCAACCGTTCTGGAGAGCAATTTGGAGCTATGCTCAAAAAGTTGTCAAACTGTGCATACCCTTTGACCCAGCAGTGTTTCTACTGGGCCTATATCCCAAAGAGATTTTAAAGGAGGGAAAGGGACCCACATGTGCAAGAATGTTTGTGGCAGCCCTTTTTGTGGTGGTTAGAAACTGGAAACTGAGTAGATGCCCATCAATTGGAGAGTGGCTGAATAAATTATGGTATATGAATGTTATGGAATATTATTGTTCTGTGAGAAACGACCAGCAGGATGATTTCAGAGAGGCCTGGAGAGACTTGCATGAACTGATGCTGAGTGAAACGAGCATAACCAGGAGATCGTTGTACACGGCAACAACAATACTATATGAGGATCAGTTCTAATGGACATGACTCTTCAACAATGAAATGCTTCAAACCAGTTCCAATTGTTCAGTGAAGAAAGCCATATACACCCAGAGAGAGGGATGTGAAATGTGGACCGCAACATAACATTGTCATGTTCTCTATTGAGGTTTGCTTGCATTGTATTTCCTTTATCGGATTATTCTCTCTTATAGATACGATTTCTCCTGAACAAAAAAATGATGTGTGGCAATAACTATACATATATTCGATTTAAGTATTCTAACATAATAATCATGTAGTGGATATCCTGCTATCTAGGGGAGGAGGGAGAGTAGGGGGGGAAAATTTGTAACAGAAAGCTTTGTAAGGGTTAATGTTTAGGAATTACCCATACATATGTTTTGCAAATAAAAAGTATTAATAAAAAAAAGACCTTCAGAGATAGAGAATTCATCACCAATCAAGCCAGACCATTGTACTTTGGGAAAACTCTCTAGTTGTTAGAAGGGTTTTCCTTACATTAAGAGAAGAACCTTCCTCCCCACAACCTCCACAACTTCTTCTTCTGCCCTCGGGGATTCAGCAGAACAAATCTAATACCCCAACTTTCAAAAGTCCTGATCACAGCTATTCCCCATTCCCTCCATTCCTTTCCCCTCAAATCTTCTTGTTTCTAGGCCAACCATTGTCCCATAAACCACATGTCCCACTTGGATACTTTCCTGGACTTTGTGATCTCCAGAAATTTCAGCTTTTATATGGTGTCCCCCTTTCAGACTGTAAGCTCCTTGAAGGCAGAGAGAGCCTTTCTTCGGCTTTTCATCACATCCCCAGAGCCTGGCACAGTGGGCACAGAATAGCTGCTTTATAAATATAGAACCACTTTGACTTGGAGTTAACAACTGGCTTAAGATGGCACCTACAGCCAGGACTAGAACCCTGGTCTCTCCATTTCCAGACTAGAGCCCTTTCCATCAGGCCATGAAGAAAAGTACTCACTCATTCTGGGCAATCACTACCTTCATTATTTGGCCCTAGGATTAACCAACAGACACAAAAGTTCAGTCAGCGGCTGGCTGTCTCTCCAAATTATTAGAGTAACTTTAAGCTCCCTGAGGAACCTCCCTCATAAGTTTCTAATTTGAAAACCAAAGTGTACACCAAAAAAAAAGCGAGGTCCCAGACAGAGCTGGAGAGGATGTGAAGGGGAGCAAGAGGGGTGACAAGCTTAGCTTTGTCTCCCTGGAGTTGGATTCTGCTCAGTGACAACAGTTTCCTCCTGTTTCTGGGCCCAAAGTGGCCAAGAAATATAAAAGTTCTTTTCTGAACACCACCGGGACAAGCTCACAATCAAACTCCCACTGTCAGGAAAGGCCTTTCAAAAGAAGCTTCTTTGAGAATGCTGCTGTGTTTTTGTTTTTTTTTTTTAAATTTGCAGCCAACGGTCATATCTTTTTATAAATGGCCATCCTTCAGTGGATTAGGCACAGACGTAAGACTGGTTGGGCTTAGACCACGATGGCTGAAACCACACATCTCAATTCATTACAGCAATTCCTCATACATGTGAAGCACTGGAAAAAGAATTGCTCTGGATAGTCAAGCTGAGAGTTTGTCCTTAAAAATCGCCAACATTTTGGTCAGTTTAATCAGTTTAGCTATAAATCTTTATATACACACAAAAATATGATGAGCATCATTTAATGCTTATTAATTAATGAGGATCTTCAAGGGAGGTATCAAGGTACTGTGGAAAGAACTCTAGATTTGGAATCAGGGAACCTGGATTGCCTGTGTGACCTTGAACAATCTCTGAGTCTCAATTTCTTTACCTACAAAATGAGAAGGTGAGAGTAGATGATCTTCCAGCTCTATAGCTATGATTCTTTGATGAAGAATCTCTCTCTGAACTCAGCAGGGCTGGCTTTATTTGAAGCCTTTAAGAAAGATTACCCTGTGTCCCAGATCAGCCTAAACACAACTTCCGTGGGGTGGGGTGGTACCCATCCACAATATCTAATAATAGTTAGCATTTTACAGTGCTTTGTGGTTCCTGATGCCAGAGAACACCGGATCACTTGAGCCACAATAGGGCTAAAGGCTAAAGGCTAAAGTATCCACACTGAAGTATGGCACCAATATGGTGAGCCTCTGGCCCGGAGGCTGCCAAAGAAACAAATCAGCCCAGGTCAGAAAAATGAAGCCACTGGGGACAGGGTCAGGAGTGGCTGCTGAATTTCTAGGTAAGGCAATGGGAAACCAATGGGGAAGTACACAAAAGATCTTCCAGGACAATGTGCCAGAAGTCCTTTGCAAAAAAATAGTCACCTTAGCTATGCAGCTAAAGCATAAAAACAGGTCAGTCCCACAAGAGCAGCCTTAAATAAAATTCAGAGGCCTGTGATTCTAGTTTGGCCAGACAAAGAAAAAGGATGTGCTATTCTGGAACTCTCTGATTCCTTTTATAGACTGTTTTCTTTTCCTTATGTAATGCTTAAACATTTAAACCCCCCCCCCCCCAACTTTACAAGGCTCTTAGAAGGCATTATTCCTGGCCTCACAGCTGCTTTTCCAGCCCCTGCTGTGTTGGGTCAGACACATCCCAAGACTTTGTGGGCTGTGTGGCCCACATCTGGCCCAAGGGACCAGGCCTGATTTTCACAGTGGGCTTCCATGGCGACTGCTCCACTGGTACCCAACCCATCCTGCCCCTGACTTAGGTCTGAGCCCTGACAGAATGACGCAATGCTTAACGAGACCAAAGGCTGCACAAGTCTTTCTTTCTCTGACCTATCTATTCTATTCCGCCATGGGCTCTCTGTGGAAACAAGAGTAAAAGTGAGTAAAAGCGAACTGGAGAAAAGTGAGAAAGGGAGGGAGACTTCTCCGAAGAGCTGTGCGGAGGAGACGAGGGTGTGGGCTCTGTGACAAGCTAGAACCCCTGAGATGAAACATTTTTAAGTAGAGACCGAGCAGTTGGCAATGGAGGTTGGGGAGCAGGGGACTGAATGGATGATTATTCTGTTGTGAGCTCAAATATGCCTGGCTGCAAGACTTCCTTCTACATGCAGTTCTTGCCACAGCCCATCCTGGCTACTTGATGAGATCTCACAGCACTCGTCACTATAACAAGTATCATTTCCTAAAGCAACAATTTTTTATTGTGATTAGAAAATCTCTCTCCTCTTTCTCTTCATCCTACTCTCTGTCTTACCTCCCATTTTTCCAAAGCCATGCTGCCCAACAAGTTTGGGAAATGCAAACAACCAACCATTATTATGCTCTGCCTGGAGTTCCTAATTTTGCCTCCTGGAGCAATATGAAACAAAGTCTTTCTTTTTCTACATATTTTTTTCAGTTGCTTTAAGAATGGGACTTAGTATTGGGATATCCAGTCCTCAAATACATATTCTCTCTCACTCTATAAATGTGTATGTATGTATGTGTACATGTATATACAAATATATGTGTGCATATGTGTGCACACATATATATACATGCCCATTAGCCATTAGCTACCGAGCCCTGCTATAAAGTGTGATGACTGTCAGAAGTGGATGTAACTGACAGGCGTATATGTGTGTAAATGTACATACATACATACAACACATGTGTATTTAAATGTGCATATAAATATGTGTGTATACATGTGTGTGCATACATACACATTAGCCATTGGCTACCAAGCCCTGCTATAAAGTGTGATGACTGCTAGAAGTGGAAAAGTGGATATAACTGACATGTGCTTATATGTGTAAATGTATATGTACATATATATGTATATGTGTGTGTGTGTATATATGTATATATGTGTGTGTATGTAAATATAAGGATGGATGGAGGATAGAGAGCACAAGCTGAAGCAACATGAGCTCGAGTGACCCATGGAATCAAAAGCATGTCGCGGTTGATGGAAGCGTGCTCGTGTGGGAGGCGGCCAGCCCTGGCTCCGGCTCACGGTCTGGCTGCATTTCTAGCCCTTACACGGGAGCCTCCGAATGCCAGTTGTCATTACGCCCTTTCATGTCCCTTTGCCAGCACTGGAACCTTGATGGCTGCCATGAACTGCTCCAACATCTACTTATACCAGAAGGAGGTTTCTGAGGACAACTTGCATGGATGGCCCTGAGAAGGGCACAGAATGGACAGAAGGGCTTCTGGGCCAGGTACATGTCTCAGCCGGTCCCTTCATCTCTAGGACTCTCTGATCCTGAGCATTCATTTCTCAGTGACTTCCGCCAGTGATATCCATTTCTAATAGTCCTCACACTTTACAGCGGGGTTCAGCAGCCTATGGCTGATGTGTCTGAGATGATTCCTGGGCCCATTGT
The DNA here is from genome assembly GCA_023553655.1 of Myrmecobius fasciatus. Lineage (NCBI taxonomy): Eukaryota > Metazoa > Chordata > Mammalia > Dasyuromorphia > Myrmecobiidae > Myrmecobius > Myrmecobius fasciatus. The sequence goes on from JAJPUD010001317.1 coordinate 21,275, forward strand.
AAGCAGCACTCCCAAACTCTATTACCTTCCACTCTGGAGAATAACTGCCTGCGGCAAAAGTCCCTAAGGACGTGGTAAAACCCTCGCCTCCAACATGAATGAGATTCAGCTGCTGCCTCCTCTCCCCGCAGCACACAAGGCAGACATCTCTTGCTTTATCGAGCCAGAAGCAGTCCGGCTATTTTTTAAACAAACCAGACAATTTAACTTTCCTGAATTTCTCAACTTACCTCAAATTCCCCAAACTGTAAAAGCGCGACTCGCCGTCGGTTGACCGGACCACTTTCAGAGTGAACATGGGCTGGAGCTGCCGGAGCTCTAGCAGCACAATTGCCAGATAATGGATGAAGAGGAGGGCGTCCACGAGAGACACCGCATATTGCACAATGCCCTGGTAATTTCGGTCCCGAGAGTCCAGGATGCGCACGCCATAGAAAAGCCAATAGGAAACCACAAACAGAAAGATAAGGACCAGTAAGAGGGCCCGGAACACAAAGATCCGGGGCATTTCCACTGTCTGACGACGGAAGAAGAGGGCCCAGGTCCCGATGAGGAGGATGAGGAGTTTAAACGCCACCGAGATGAAGAGTCCCTCGCATATGGTGCCACATGGCTCCAGCTCATCCCGCCAGAGAATGGGGGGCAAGAGAATGAAGGCAATGGGGGTGAGGAAAACCAGAAGGCCCAGGACTGCCGCCACGGTCAGGCCGAGGTAGCGCTTGCAGTCCAGTCCGACGCTGTCCTCCATGTCCTTGCTGATCCTCGCGATGTCCTCCTGGGAGATGCTGTGCTCGGAGGTGCCGGTGATGGCCGTGGTGGTCTCTCCCCAGTTGTCGTCCTAATGGCAGAGCACAAGAGCAGTGTGAACCAAGCGCCGCTGACCCACTCTCTCAGAGCAGGAAAAGCGCCGCAGGGGCAGCAGAACCCAGCCCAGCCCTGAAAAGCAAACCTTCTGCCTCCAAAACATCCCCCACAGAGGCCATCCAGAACCTGCTTCGGGACTTCCAGCAAGGAGAACCTATTCTTCGGAGGCAGCTCATCCCACTTCAGGAGCTTAATTCATTCTGCTGAGCCAGAAGCCATCTATCCAAATCCAACATTTTATAGAGGAGGAGAACTAAGGTCCAAGGAAATGGAAGTGTTTATTCAGTCACAGAGCAATGAAGTAGCAGAAGGAGGATTTGAACTCTGGAGTCACTGATCTTTCCCTTACACTACAATTAGTAGCTGTCATCTGTGATAGCTAGAAAACGTCTGGAGGTATAAGGAGCCATTAGCAGAATATCCAGAAATACATTTTTGAGATTTCATGCATTCATTCTCATGGGGGAATGGAGGAGTGTTTGCTATGTAATTAAGTATGACCTCTCTGAACACTAAATTTTAGGAGAAGGAATTCTGAATATAATGAACACAACAATATTTTCTTGATGACTCTGGTTTTGGAGTCAAAAAAGCATATGTGACATTGGGAGAATCATTTTAATTCTTGAGGCCTAAGTTCCCAAATCAGAAAAAAGAGGGTTTTGAACTAGAAGATATCTAAAGTCCTTTTCATCTCTAAATTTTGTTGTCCCATGCCTGTTATTAAGATCAATTTTCTTATTTTAATGTAGTGGTGCTTTTCAATGGGTATTAAAATATATAGGGATAGTTCTCCTTCATACTAAATGGCTTTAAGCCGTCGTGCTTTTAGTTTTTGTGTCTAGTTTTGTAATTCTTCAGTTGTCACAATATCAAAGCCATCACTTCTCCTTGGCATCCAGCTACTGTTGCAGTTGACTTTCAATAATCTAGAAGCTATAAAACCATAAGACAGCAATCTCATTAGGACTATCCATGAAGTGAAATAAATAGGTCCTGTAAGCTATGTAGATAAAATGGAGGGAGAGGAATGGGTGAATGCTTTGTCTTATGGCATGGTAGGAGTAGCACCTGTTTTATGTGGCCAGGACTGGTTTTTCTGGCCCAGGAAATGAAGGCTTGATTTATTAGTATGGCTTCCTTGCTCCCTGAGTCATAAAGGACGCAAATGATGGGGAATTGGTGCTCTGGAGGTTTTATAGGAATTCCTATTCCCTTGTGAGGATGTCTTCCTGACTTGACTATCGTTAACTTCTGTGTAAGTAAAGAAGGAGAAGGATGGAATAGTGGATTGAATGTGGTTCAGATGTATGTGTTTATATGTGTGTGTGTGTGTCTATAGACACACATATCACACATATACATATAAACTATGTATGATATATAGGTTATGCAAATTACACATGAATAAATTATATATATATATATATAAATATGTATATATAAAATAGTGTTTGCATAATACTTTAAGATTTGCAAAGCATTTTGTAAATTTTATCTTATTTTAGCCTCATAACCCTGGGAAGGGTTGCTATTTTTATTCCCATTTTGAACAAGTCTTACTGATTCTAGATCCAGCACTCTATCCACTGCACCAGCTGGCTCATCTCTGAATTGTCAAGTCTCATGGCCTTTTCTCAGACTTTATCCTTTTTGACCTCTGGGTAGCCTTTGATACTGTCATATTCTTGATTCTCCTCTCCTTTCTGACTGTTCTTTCTCAACATCCTTTGCTGTATCCTCTTGCAAACCATGTATGTGCCCCAGGCTCTATCTTGGGTTTCTTAGCCCTCTCTGCTTCACTTGGAGATCTCATTAGTTTCCATGTATTCCATTATCATCTCTGTGCTGATAATTCTCACTACAATCTCTCCAGCCATAACCTCTCGGCTTGTATCTAAACCTGCCTAGTGGACATTTCAAACTACATGTCCCATCACCATCTTAGATTCAACACATCCAAAATTAAACTCATTACCTTCCCCTCAGACCCTAACTTCCTGCTACTGCTGAAAGAATTGCCCTCCTCACCATCAGCCAGGCTTGTGATCATCATGGTCTTTTCCCTCCCTGTCACCATCAGGCCCACATCCAATCACTGCTCAGTCCTGTCCTTTGTCCACTTTGTAACAAGACTCCTCGATGTTCCCTTCTCTCCCCTGACACTGCCTGACCCTAGGTTGTGCTTCTGGGCTATGTCACTCCTAACTCTAGTCCCTTCTCCACTTAGCTTAGACCAAAAGCAGAGGTTTGACCAGCTCATCCCCTAGTCAGTAAACTTTTAATGGTTTCCTATTTTTCCAGAATCAAATGCAAACTCTTCTGTTCTACTTTGAAAGTCCTCCATAAATAGGCCCTTCCTAACTTCCTTCTCTCTCACTTTTTTTATTAAAGCTTTTTATTTACAAAACATATGCATGAGTAATTTTTCAACATTGACCTTTGCAAAGTTTTCTGTTCCAAATTACCTCCTCCTTCCCCCTCCCCCCTTCCCTAGATAGTAGGTAGTCCAAAAATGTTAAATATGTTAAAATATATCATTATTTCCTTCTCTTGTAATTTACTTTCCTCCATGCAATCTGCCATTCATTGCTGCTGCACCAACAGGACACTCCATCTCCTAACTCCAGGCATTTTCATTCATTTTGTCCCAAGCCTGGAATGATCTTGCTCCTCATTCCTGCTAACGGCCTTCAAGTCCCAGCTAGAGTTCCATCTTCCCTTCCCAGTCATCCTTCATCCCAATGTATTCCCTCTGAGATCACATCCTCTTTATCCAGTCTGTAGCTTGTTTGCAAATCACTTGCTCAAAGTCATACAGGTAAGAAGGGGCAGGTTTCTTTCACTCCAAATCGACTATTCTTTTCATTGTAGCAAGCTGCTTCCTTACAACAAGCATGATAATTGATTCCTCTGGGAAAATACAAATGAAACAGAGACATACTGTCCCATGGGGCGGGTCATAATGGAACTAAATACATTTAGATACTGTGATAATTCAGGTGGCAAGGTATAAGAACCATGAGAAGTAGAAGCTAAAGAAAGAACCTAGATCCAAAAACTGCTGCAAAAAGAATTTCTTTAACTAAAAAAGGAGCTTTCCAAAACTTAGGTAAAAAATTCATTTAAAACATGTTTACTGGTTATATGTGATCATTCTTTTCTGTGTAAATACTATTATTGTTTACAGGTAGAATTCCATGTTTGGACTATGTCTAGAAAAACTGTTAATTTAGTAAGTTTAATTACTAATTTAATTAAATATATTTAATAAGTTAAAGTGTTTAGCATCTATAGACAACCCTTCTCAAATTACCATTCATTCCTTTTTTTCTACTCACCTTTTATTTATCTATTCATATACACATGTATGAGTATATATATATATATGCATACATAATCTAATCTATATATAATCATCTAATATGTAAGTGTATATATATGTGTGTGTGTATGTATATACACAAATAATCTAATTTATATATAATTATCTAATATATAAACAGATATACACACATGTACATGGTTAAATATATATTATATGTATCTGTACACACACATACATATATATATTTAATCTTTAGTGGCATGTATTTATATATACAGATCTGTGAATTATATAAGATCCAGGTAAATCCAGAGGTTGGCTAGTGTTCTTGTACTTAGATAATAATCATACCAGCATACATACAGAATAATTGCCAAGGACCTACAATGAAACCCAGTTCTTAATTAAAATAAATGTCTATGGCAGCTGTGGATACTTGCTAAAAAAAATCTAATCCCAACCTATAATTAGAGAGTGGTCCTCAAAAATCCCAGGGTCATTTAACAGTTCAGGAATTGGAGGAAAAGGCTTATGGCACTTTAAAAAAAATTGAGCCATGCTACAGGTACCTGTAGGTAATCTTGTTTGTAAATCAATTTAGGAGAGGAAAGCAATGGGCCCTTGACCACTCCCTGAGGTGTTCAGTGGCCAGGGAAGCATGATATGGTATAAAGAATACTGGATTTGGAACTGATGGACCTAAACTTAAACTCAGTCTTCCCACTTACCTGGCTGATTAGGGGCAAAGCATTTAAATTTTCTAGGATTCCTTATCTTCTTCTTAAAATAAAGGGCTAGACTAAATGTCTCTGAGGTCAATTCCAGCTCAAAAAATCCATGATCCTCAAGGAATTCTAAAGTTCCTTCTTGCTCCAAATTTATGCTCTATTATGATTCAGAGGAAGACACTGAGGTCAGGATCCTGTGTTCAAATTCCATCTTGTCATTTGGATAAGTCACGTTCCTTCTCCTGAGCTCATGGGGAATGGATCAGATTACCTCTAATATGTTCCAGTTGAATCTTTGATCCTTTGCCCTCTAAATAATATCATTTATTATATCCAAAACACTGATTTTCAGGAAAACAACTTTACAGCCAGACCCACTGGAACACTATGAATGAAACTAGAGTACACAATCTAAGACTGGGGAAACCTAGTGCCCCAGGGCCTTAAACCCTGCCAATCCTGACAGCATCTGAGACTAAGAGCCCAAAGGGGCGAACATGCAGCAGCCTGATTACATCGGCAACATCCTGGAGACATGTCTCTCTAGGCAAACGTGCTCCATTCTGGGGCCTGACTGCATGTCTGAGAGTGGGCACTATCCCTCAGATGGGTTCCTTGAGGGGCAGGAGTGTCTGACTTCCTACATGTTTCATGTGGTCTGTGTGTGAATGGCTTCCCAGCTGGGGAGACTGAATCGGAACGTGGTCCCCAAGTGAGCACGAGGGGACAAATCCCACTGCCGCTTAATCCTCCCCGATGATTCCTTTTCTTTGATTATGCATACTAATTCTGGTTTCTCTCTTACCATCACGCAAAGAACAGGTAAGTGATTTCTGACTTAGTGGCAAAGCACCTGCAGCACCAAGAGCCATTGGTCCTCCAATCATGCAAAGAGCCGGATAAAAATGAATGACCTGGTCAGAACAGTAAGTGTGAAAACCCCAGGGCTCTCACTAACAGAGGCAGTTCCCTGAAAGCCAGAAACAGATGAGCTGAGCGGGCCTCTGCCAGCCCGTGAGGGCAGACCTTCAGTCCTCTCTTTTGTCCTTACCTGCACTTCCTCCGCTCGAGTGGAATCATTGCCCAACAGTGGTTCTGCTGGAGGGGCCTGAATGGTGACAGATTTTTCAGAACGGCTTCCATCTTTACTTCGGGAGGATTTGTGTCTCTCCCTGTTTCTCTCCCTGAGGAGGAAAAACAAAAGATACAAATACGAATGGGATACAGAGATGGATGCATAGAAAAATACAGATATGGATGCCATTGTTGATTCAGCTGGACCTGTGCCTGGGGTTTTCCTGGTACAGACACTGAAGTAGCTTGCTATGTCCTTCTCCAGTATGTTCCCATTTCACAGATGTAGAACTGAGGTTAAATGGGGATTAAATGAATTTCCTTGAGTCTTCCAATGAGTGAATGTCTGAAGATGGAGCTTCATTCGAAGCCTGCTGTTCTAGCCATTGTACCTTCTAACTGCCCAAAAGCTATAGCTATACATACATTAAGACAATGAACTCCAACAGTTTTTTTCATGACTCTTCTCTTGCTCCTAAGATCATAAGAACTTTAGAAATCATCTAATTCTAACTTGAAGTTTATTATTAATTCGTTTTGGATTTATGTCAATGTTATTTTGCAGGTGTGCAAATCACACTCAGCTCCTCAAGGATCAAATTTGTTTTTTCACGTGGAGTTTTCTTTCTGATGACACTTATCACCTGTGTGACTATGGAAAGATGGGGATAATACAGTATCTATCTCCCAGGATGGCTGAGAGTGATCACATTAGAACATACCCAGAAATTCTTGACAAATCTTACACTGCTATGGAAGTAGGTGTCAACTGTTATTATTATATTTTCCTAGCTAATGGTATGCCTTAGATAATACGCTTTTTCTTGGCTCTACATCTTGGTCTGGCAGGGGCAGGAAAAGAGATGCGAAAGCCATATTAGATAATATGATTATATTATCAACCACTAAGTCCAAGCCTGAAAGTCCTTCTCCAATGATACCAGCTGATCTCAAACCCCCCCAAATAAATTGAAAAATGGCAATGTTTTCTTTCATTCTTAAAAAAAAAATCCAAGTGGTTATATCCACTTAAGGGAAATAGGAATTCAACACCAGATGAACATTCTGGGTGGTCGTCCAGGGATCCTTGAGCACACCCTGCAGTAATCCAATCTGGAGGTTACAAAAGGTATCAATCATTGCGGCAAAGCCCACGGAGAGAGATGGGGTCACAACCTGTGCATTAAACACAGATGGAAAATGGCACTCCTAGTCACAGCTGCTGACTGAGGATCAAAGGGTCTCTACCATTCAGGCCCCTCAGTTGGCTACAGTAAATAAATAAGTGGGTTGCCCCTCCTTCCCATGGGATCTCTGTGCTCCTCAGCACAGCCTGTGCTGCCAGCCAAACACTTGTCCTCATTCCCAAGAATGGTCACAATGGAACTAACAATTAAAAAAAACCCACACCTACTTACATACATTTATATCTACATATCTACATACATATATATAATTTGTTGTAAAAGTTATGCAACTTGTAGCATACTGAGATAAAAAAATTAATTTTAAAGAAAGTTAGTGGTAACTTAGACATAGCTGTCCTATTGTAATAAAAACTATTTTGTACCCTGGCCAACCTTGAATTTCCATCTTACCAATGTTCTTTCTTCCTAAGGTAAGGTGCTACCCTTCTACTTATTCACTCAATCTCTCTATGTACAAAGGAAGAGAATGACAATTGACTTATTAATAGTTCATATACCCACTGGACCTTTTTGTGTATCACCAAGCATTTATAAATGCCTTCTATGTCCCAGATGCTAGAAGTAAAAAGACAAAGCCAGATAGTTCCTGCCAGTCTATTGGAATATAATGGCAGTCCTGAACAAGCCACATCCTAACAATCAATAAATACTTGTTAAGCACCTACCACATGCTGGGTACTGTGTTAAACTGGGGCTACAGAGAAGGGGAACATCAAAATTCACAAGTTCACAGACTCAGGGCAAGGGAGATGGGGGAAGAGGAACCCGAGAAATGATTTGTCTAATTTCGTTTTACAGATGAGAGAATTGAAGCATGGAAACGAAATGATTTGTCCATGATCAAATTGCTAGTAAATAGCTGAGATGAGATATGAATGGCAAGCCTGTGAACCCTAAATCTGGAATTCTTTATACTATATGCTACATGTCGGAATATCACTGAAATGACTAGTTCTATGGCAACGGTCCTAAATTGAGCCTACCTTGGGAGGAGGAGCACAGGACCACGTACTCCTTCTTCCAGTCCTACTAGTTTCTATGGGAACTGAGAGCAACAATAATCTGATAATCCTTTGATAAGAATCAGGGTGAGCATAACAAAGGGATCACTATAAGGTAAAAGGAAGGTAAGGAAGGTAGGGGCATGTGTGCGTGTGCGTGTGTGTGTGTGTGTGTGTGTGTGCGCGCGCGCGCGCGTGTGCGTGTGTGTGTGTGTGTGTGTGTCACTATAAGGTAAAAGGAAGGTAAGGAAGGTAGGGGCATGTGTGTGTTTGTGTGTGTGTGTGTGTGTGTTTATCTGTGACACCTAGAGGCCATAGCTATCTACAATTAGTCTAACTGATACTGTCTGATGAGCCAAACTTAAGTGCCAGCCAGAAAATATCATTGAACATCTTTTATTTTCTTCTCTTTGGTCTTAAGTTGGACTAAGTAAACAATTATAAAGTGCTGAGGTTTGTTTTTGTTATGGTTGTTCCTTTATTTGTTTATTATTTAAGGAAGCTAATGAGATAAAAGCTTTCACAAAGTAAGTCAAGATCACCAAAGGGAACCATTACAATGGACCACTGGCCAAGGTAACCTTCCCATCAGGATGAGCCAGTCATTTGAAACAGTGTTTGTTTTTAAGGGATGTGACCTGTAAAAACAACTTTCTCACAGGTCATCAGTTAAATAGGAGCCCTCATTGGTGTCCCAAGCTTCCACTAGAAAACTACCTACTGCTCATTTGTGGCTTGTGTGTGTGTATACATATATTTTTAAAAATTCTCTTCCCCATTAAAATGGAAGATCCCTGGGTGCTGTTTTGTCTCTGTCTTTGTATCCATGGCATAGTGGGGCATCTAAGTGCTCAATGGATAGAGTACCCAAACTGGAAGATTCACCTTCCTCAGTTCAAATCAGGCCGTAGATACTTACTGGCTATGTGATCCTGGACAAGTCACTTAATACTGTTTGCCTTGGTTTCCTCCTCTATAAAATGAACTAAAGAAGGAAATGACAAACCACTTCAGTATCTTTGCCAAGAAAATCCCCCATCGAGGTCATGAAGAGTCAGATATGACCAAAAAGACTGAACAACTATTTACATGGTACCCAGAAATCAATCAATACAAATTTGTTATGTGCCCACTATGTGCCAGGCACTGCTAAGAGCTGAACAGCAAAAACTCCCCTCAGGCAACTTACAATCTAATAGTACAAAGAAAAGTGCTTAGTAAATGCTTTATTGATTAATGAATACTGAAAAAAAAATGCTTGTTAGTCACAGGATCCTATCATACCTCTCTTTAACAAAATCAGGTAAGAAAAAGACTCTGTAATAACCAGAACTCCCCACTAAAGTTCCCAATTCAGAACCATGGCTCTGAAATGATCTTGGAGCCATAGTCTAATGCTCAAAGTTGTGCCCAAAAAAGTCTTCCAGGATGCTGGTACTCTGCAGTATGTTACCATAGCACCCACTACCACAGACCTTAAAGCAAAGTAAAGAGCTGCCAGACATCATTGAGGTAGGGGATGATGTTTATAGGACCATCACCCTAGAGATCCAGAAGGGACCTTGGAGGCCATCTACTCAAATGCCCCCATTTCACATTTGAATAAAATGAGACTGACTTGTTCATGGTCAAAGCAGCAGTAAGGAGCAGTTTCTGACTTTTCCCTGAAACAACATCAGACTTCAGACATTTTCTCTAACTATCCCCTATTCTTGAAATGTTCTTATTGCTCATCCCTATCTACCTGCTTCCTGACCATCTTTTCAGTTCCAACTAAAATCTCATTTTTTACTAAATATCCTTCCCAAACACTCTCAATTCTAGTATCTTCCCTCTTTTAAATCTTTTCTACTTCTCCTGTATTTAACTTGCTTGTACATGTTTGTTTGCCCTCATTGGATTATGAGCTCCTTCAGGGTGGGGACTATTTTTTGCTCAACTCTTAGCAGTGCCAGACATACAGTAGACACTTAATAAATGTTGAGTAACATCAGTATTTTGACATCATTTGATGGCAAGTCACGGAATGTCACAGCCCATGAAGAATTAAAGCTACAGGTGATTCTTCCCCCCACCCCACACCCAGTCCACGTCTCTATCCACTAAGCCACACTGTCTCTCATCAGCAATTTATTATAGTTTGTATCTCAGTGAGTTCATAATATTAATAGCTCATATTTATAAAACTAATTAAAGGAGGGGTTTTTCCATCTTAGTTCTTCCCACACATAGTTGTACCATTCCTATCCTCCTTTAGCATCATAAATTGGTCCCCACTTTTCTCTTCCCTAATCCTAGACTCAGGCCTTCTTCCAGGTCCTGACTGATTCTGAAGCTCTCTAATTCGTTATCAGTTCCAAGACTATTCCTATGTTACCTGGAGCTGTGTGGTAGAGGAGAAGGTGCTATTTGTCCTTTGTTCTCAAGGAGGACTATGACATCAGGGAGGGGATGCCAGCACATACAAGTAAATTGGATTGAAGTGAGGGAGGGCTGAGCAAGGTCACCTGCCTCATTTTCCCCTCCAGAATCATCTGGGTCAGGTGGCCAGTTATGGATCAGGACAACTGGAGATGGTCCTGGATGAAATGAGAGATCTTGGTCCTTTTTAAGCTCAGGTCTTCAACAGGAATGTATGAGAAAGTTCAAAATAAAACAGATCTCTACTGGGAAGTAATTCTTTATTTTCACTTAATTTTGTTCTAATTCTCCTACCCTTCAAATCTCAATCATTCCTAGACTTCTCTACAGTAAAACTGATGGAGAATACTAATCTACACAAAAACAGTGGCCTAAGAATACTTTCTTACCCAACATTCCCAGCAAGCTAAATGGAAACTCTCCTGAGACTAAAGCTTTACAACCAGGCTATAAAACTCAGACAAGAGCTAGACAGTTCACATTTGTCCATCAACCTGGAAACTGGACTACCCTCAGAGGGTAATCACAATGTCATCAGGAGTATCAAGTTCAGAACCATTTTATCATTCCTCTTTTGAAATCAGACTCTTACTGAAATTACAAAAAAAAAAAAAAAAGTATAGCCCCTTTTGTATCCAACTGTCTTATTCAGATCTATTCAAATTCTGAGCAAATCTAAAAAAAAAAAATCAAAACAAAAACTCTCACTCAGTTTTCATAGACACACACCTGGATAATGCTCTGTGCTTGGCTGCATTGAAGAACTTTCTCATTAACTAGTCCTTGGACAGGTACTATTACTGCTGGGAACACTGATAAAGGACACATTGCTATGCACCATTTATAAAATATATCCCTTGCCCTAGGGGGTTCACAATCTCTATACCACAGATAATATAGCTCAGTCACAGAATTCATTCCCCCAATAGAGTGGTTAAAGCTCAGCAGTGTGGGCAGCTAGTCGATTGCATGCATCTATAAATCTCATCACAGTCGAGATAACTTAAGAACAATTTCATGGGATAGGAAGCTGGGAGGGAGATCATCTGGCCCAGCTCCCTCGTTTTAAAGATAAACAAACAAATCCATGACTTTTCCAAGGTTATTCATGTAGCAAAAGAGAAAGGATTCAAACTTAGCTTGAACTTTAAATCCCATGCCTATAATACCACGCTATCACTGTCTCATGAGCTCACCAGATTTTTGAATAAATCCATGATCTGGTACATATGTTCACCTGTCCCTAGCAGACAGAATGTCAAGGTTTCATAGAATTACTGAATATCAAAGGGGAAAGGGATCTCTGACCACAGCTGCCTGAATGTTCTCAAAAATAAACCCATGTGTAGAACAGAGCCAAAGCAAGTGGGGACAGAAGAAAGAGCCCTGAAAACAGTCTATTCAGATTTCATGTTTGCACCAATTAGGTATGTGTGAATTTTTCAAGGCATCCAGCCAATAAACCTTGGTTTTCTCCTCTGAAAAATGGGGGAAATGAAATTTCAACTACCTACCTCCCAGGGTTAAGATAATATTATATCAAAGTCTTGGTTCTCATCAACAGTTCAGTGATTCAAGGCAAATCCAATAAACTTTGGATGGAAAATGTCATCCATAATCAGAGAAAAAACTATGGAGACTGAATGTAAATCAACATATGCTATATTCATTTTTTTCTTCTCATAGTTTTTTCCCTTTTGTTCTGATTTTTCTTTCTCAATATGATTCATATGGAAATGTTTAAAAATGAATGTACATGTGTAACTAAAAACTTACTTCACATGTAACTGGGGAAAATGAAAATTTTTAAATGAAAAAGATATTATATCAAACAGCTCTTTGAATTGTGAAAATTTATAGAAATCTAAGATTAATAGAATCATAGATTTAGAGCTAGAAGGGCTCTCTAAGATCTTTGGTCATAGAGTCTTAGGATCCCATACTTCAATATATTTTTAAAAGTCATTTGGTCCAATCCTTTCTTGTTACATATGTTAATACTGTGGCCCACTGAGTTTAAGTGACTTATCTCAAAGTGACAAAGGTAAAAAGTAGTAGTGATGGGATTTGAACCCGATCTTTGACTTCAAACCCACCACTCTTTCCATGGTACCACACTAACATTCATGCCATAGATGAAGAAATTGAAGTGTTAATTATTATAAATATATGGGGAATAGGGAATGGGTGATAATACAAATAAATAGAATATCAGTTAGAAGAGAATATGTATAGAAGAAAGGTATACATGACATGAAATTAGATCAGGGCTTCAAAGAAAAAGGAGGAGGGAAGGGCTTCCTGGAAGAGGTGGTATTAGAGCTAAGCCTTGAAGAATGAATTAGATGTCAACAGATTGAGTGAGATGAGAGAAGAGGGAATTCCAGGCTAAGAAACAGTGCAAACAGTCTATCTTCTTCCTCAATTCATCACTGAAATCTCCTACTTCACCCCTCACAAAAAAAAAAAAAAAAAAAGGCACAACGCAAATCTTAAATCTTTCAAAATTCTGGTTTACATAATTTTGTGCAAGAAAAGGAATGGTGAATGTTGGCAGAGTAAATGTTTTCAGGGTGGGTCTAAGGATTTAAGACTGAAGCTGTTATCAGCATTCTGAGATGTTTATCCAATTGTTTACATTTATGCCCTAACTTGTGTCTCATCATCTAAAAGGGCTTCCAGAGTTCCCTGGCACCTTCTATTTTGTAATCTGTTTTGTTTTGTTATGAATTACTTGGAAAATCTCAAAAGACTCAATTCAACCTATCCAAAATGAGACCTTAGTTTGGGGGCTTTCAGTTGCAAGTCTATCCCTGGTCCCTTTTACCTACCATTCTTTGAGAAAAGCCTTTTCTAGGCTCTGAAATTCATAGAGTATTTCAATAACAGGTTTGGAAACAAGTTTGCACAGAGTAGCACCTTCTCACCATTCACAGTTTTCAGAGTTACCTGGTACAATTGAGGGGTTGAAGGTCTTGTCTGAGTTACAGAACCAATAGATATTGAAGGCAGGGCTCCCTGTACTTACTGATTCTTAAGGAAGACATCCCCTATATTATGTTGCCCCATCATATTATAAAAATAATAACAACAAAGTTCTTTCATATATATAATATCCCATTTGACACTCCTCAAAAATCCCTGAAAAGTCAATAAAGCAGGTATTATCATTCCCATTTCATAGAAGAGGGGGCCCATGATATAAAAGCTGACTTGTTCAAAGTTACATGTTTGCAAGCAGTAGGACCAAAGCTAAAACTTGGCTAAGAATTCTGCTTTGTTCTCTTTCCACTGCACCCCAATACCTCTCCAATTTATTTTTCCAATCTTCTGACCCCAAAGCTCTATAATTCTAGCTTCTTCCTAGCCCAACTGAAGACTTTGATTTTTTTTTAAGTTTTAATAATGTTTTTTTATTTTCTTCTTTCTTTCTTTCTTTTTTTTTGCTTTGGCAATTGGGATTAAATGACTTGCCCAGGATCACACAGCCAAGAAGTATTAAGTGTCTGAGATCAGAATTGAACTCAGATCCTCCTAACTTTAGGGCTGGTGTTCTATCCATTGCACCACCTAGTTGCCCTAGTTTTTTATTTTTAAAATATACACAGATTTCAACATTCACCCTTGCAAAACCTCAGTGTTCTAAATTTTTCTCTCCCCCCCCAGACAGCAAGTAATTCAATATCTGTTAAACACACATAATTCTATACATATTTCCACATCTATCATGCTGGACAAGAAAAATCAGATCAAAGAGGAAAAAAATGAGAAAAAAAAGCAAGCAAAAAACAACAAAAAAGGTGAAAATGCTACACTGGGGTCCACATTCAGTCCCCATGGTTCTCTTTCTGCATGCAGATGGCTTTCCTCATCACAAGTCTATTGGATTGATGCCTTATTAAAACTTCAGAGGCTTATAATGGCTAAAGAGTGCACTCCATGACAGCACTATGTTGAACAGGTCATCCCTTTATCTGAGTAAAATTGGCTCCAGTTTTGATATAGACCTTATGTAGGCCGGTAAGCTTTGCTCAGAGAAAAGACCTTTGTTCCGTAGCCACAGGCTACATCACCCAGGAGGACGAGACTGAGTCCCACGGAGCTGCCAGAATTGAATGGCCCAGTTCAAGCAATGGAAAGAGCTCTGGGTGTACAATCATGACCTGGTTTCAAATCCCAGCACTTTCTCTCATGCGGCCTGTACTGGCTGTCTTGAGGACTCACTTTCCTCATGTGTCAAAGAAATGAGTTCAACAAATGATGATCCCCAAAATCACTTTGGAGGCTAGATGAAAGATCGTAGGACCCAACTCAGCTACTAAGAAATAATTAACATCAAAGTATAGCTTCTAACCCATCCATAGTCAACAGGAACATCTCCCGACAGGAAAGAAAACAAATTAACACCTTCCCTTTTCATTTACATTTTTGGTTAATTGTTAAAGGAAGGGAGGGATCCTTTCCGAGAAAGGCTCAGGACAGAAAGAAACATTACAGCTTAAGTAAGAACCTTAATCTAAAATCAATTATGAAAAGAACAAGAGGCCATCCACTGTCTTTTGCTAGAAAATCTAATTTGGCAGGGTAGTTACTCCTCATGCATTTTAAAAGCTCTTTCAGGATCCAGTTACCCGTATTGTCAAGGGAGACAAACTCCCCGGCTCTTCCAATTCTACTGCACTCTAGTTCGAAATGTTTTAACCTGTGAAACAATTTCAACAGCATCAGTGGGAGAGACAACACTCCAACACACACTGGAACATTTCCCAGATAAGGAAGCAGGGAATAATCAATAAAGTTGACTTACCCTTGTCTGTGAGATTTCTTGGAGTGGCTTGAATAGTAAGAATATCCAGAGTATGTAGATTCGGTATCCATAGCAGAGAGTACCTTGCCCTTTGGGAAGGGGCAGGTATTGCTTCTCCTTGGGAGAAAAGGACCACCACTATCTTGCTTTTCACCAAGGGTCCTCCTGAGATGCAGTGGAGGGGTCTAAAGGGGTGGTCTTATACTTCTTCAACCTTGAGAAAAGGTAAGAAAAAGATACTTTAACCTGCAACATTCACCTAAAAGGGAAAAAATGAAATATTAGAGCAGCAGCATACTCAATGTTCAGAATTTTGAATAGGCAGTATTAAGATAAGAGACGGAAAGAGGTAAATTTTTTTTTCTTTATTAAAGCTTTTTATTTGCAAAACGTATGTATGGGTAGTTCTTCAACACTGACCCTTGCAAAGCTTTCTGTTACAAATTTTTACCCCCTAGCCCCCACCCCTCCCCTAGATGGCAGGAAATCCACTACATGTTAATTATGTTAAAATACTTCACAAATCAAATATACGTATACTTATTTCCACACTTATCTTGTGCAAGAAAAATCGAATCTACAAGAAAAAAAAATCAGAGAAAGGAAACCCCATGCAAGCAAACATCGATAGAGAGCATGAAAATGTTATGTTATGGTCCATATCCCATTTCATATCCCATTCTCTGGGTGTATATGGCCTTCTTCGCTGATCAACTGGAACTGGTTTGAAACATTTCATTGTTGAAGAGAGCCATGTCCATCAGAATTGATCATCATATAGTCTTTTTGTTGCTGTGTATAATGATCTCCTGGTTTTGCTCGTTTCACTCAGCATCAGTTCATGCAAGTCTCTCCAGGCCTCTCTGAAATCATCCTGCTGGTTGTTTCTTACAGAACAATAATATTCCATAACATTTATATACCATAATTTATTCAGCCATTCTCCAATTGATGGGCATCCATTCAGTTTCCAGTTTCTAGACACTACAAAAAGGGCTGCTACAAACATTCTTGCACATGTGGGGCTCCTTCCCTCCTCTAAGATCTCTTTGGGATATAGGCCCAGTAGAAACACTGCTGGGTCAGAGGGTATGCACAGTTTGATAACTTTTTGAGCATAGCTCCAAATTGCTCTCCAGAATGGTTGGATCAGTTCCACCAACAATGCATCAGTGTCCCAGTTTTCCCACATCCCCTCCAACATTTGTCATTATCTTTTCCTGCCATGTTAGCTAATCTGACAGGTGTGTAGTGGTACCTCAGAGTTGTCTAAATTTGCATTTCTATGATCAATAGTGATTTGGAGCACCTTTTCATGTGACTAGAAGTAGTTTTAATTTCTTCATCTGAAAATTGTCTGTTCATATCCTTTGACCATTTATTGATTGGAGAGTGGCTTGAATTCTTATAAATATGAGCCAATTCTCTATATATTTTAGAAATGGGGCCTTTATCAGAACCCTTAAATGTAAAGATGATTTCCCAATTTATTGCTTCCCTCCTAATCTTGTCTGCATTAGTTTTGTTTGTACAAAAACTTTTTAACTTAATATAGTCAAAATTATCTATCTGGTGTTCAATTAAGAGTTCCAGTTCTTCTTTGGACATAAATTTATTCCATCTCCACAGGTCTGAGAGGTAAACTATGCCATGTTCCTCTAATTTGCTTATAATATCACTCTATAATATCACTTATAATATCACATCCAAGAGGTAAGTTAATATTAATGTTAACTAGACATCTAGAAAGGGATCCAACTCCAGGTTTCCTACTCCCTGTGGTTCACAGTCACCCTATACACATCCCATTATGTGTAGAGTAAGTAAGCCGTTAAACTACCTTCTCCTCCCTCCCCAATCTTGTAGTCTTTGAAGCAAGAATGGCTTCAATCCTACATACAGCGTATTGTATTTGTATGTATGTCTGTATATAGTCTTCTCTATTAGACTGCAAGTTTCTTGTCTTGCCACTGGATTTAAATCATGCTGGAGGAGAGAGTGAGACTTTGTACAACTCTTACTCCCTTAAATCCCATCCCGGAGCACATCAAGATGTCACTAATCCTCTTTAGAGGAAGGAACATAGTTTCTTGACGATATAAATTGTTTTTTGCCTTTCTTTGTATCCCCAGTGCTTAGCACAGTGGCTGGCAAACAGAAGGCATTTAATAAATGTTTACTAACTAGCTACCTTCCCAACATTCAGGTACATTACAGTGAATGAACATAAAATCATCATTTATCAGTTCAGCTCTCCAGAAAACACAGGATCACAGAGCTAAAGCTGGAAGAACAGAGTCCTCCACATGACTATAATTGAGATTCAAATTCTACTTATATCATGTCAAGTAAATGTCATTTTATCTTAGATCTTTTTCTAATTACTTCATTTCCAGAAAGCATGGAATAGCAGAGTCCTAATTTAAGAAATTCAACTCTAGCCTCAGACACCTCATACTGTGTAACTGAGTGAGCAAATCACTTAACCCCAACTATCTTGCAAAAAAAAAAAGTCAGAAGTGCAGAGTTCAAATTCTGCCTCAAATATTTACTACTTATAAGAACTTTGAGCCTGTGTTTCATTTCTAAAACCAAGGTAATCACACCTACTACAGACACAGTACTTGAAAGCTGAGGTGAGAGCCACTAATCCCTGCATTTTATTTCCTGCAGGCCACATATTGATTTAATTTTAAAATGTAATATTATCTGTTTTAATGTTTTTATTAATTTTGATAAATATTTCCCAATTACATTTCAATCTGGTTTGTTCAGTACTTGTGAATATTATGAGTAATGTATGACACCTCTGGCTAAGGGGATTGAATATGACAATTTTATAGAAGCTACTAAGTGCTATGTAAGTGTGGTGGTGGTGAAAATTGTAATAGTAGTAATAGTGAAGGGGGTACAGATGGTGATGGTGGTAGTAGTAGTAGTAAAGATTAAACTGAGGTTGATCCCTCTTATTTTAGTATTTTCTATCCCCTCAAATTATATTTACCAAACTATGTGACAGTTGTATCCACCCCAAATGAAATAAGCTACTTATGAGTAAGAACTGCTGGATTGTTTTTTGTTTGTTTGTTTTTTGTGCTCTTGTTTTTAAATCTGTTTCCCTAGCTGCTAACACAGCATTGGCCACATAATATTAGTCACTCAATAAATGCTCACTAGTGAGTTGTCTGCAGTCATGTGGGTATTAAAAGGGCAGCATTGGGGTTTGAATTCAATGTGATTAATTTATGTAAAGTATTCTCTGTACCCTTTCAAATGCCAAATAAATGTCAATTATTCTTATTAGCTGATTGGAGAGTGGCAGACCCACTGGCTCCAAATGCATTGTTTTTCCACAAAAGTCTCAACGGTTCTATCCACACCCAATATCTGCCATCAATGAAACAGTTTTCAGTGCAAAAAGTGTCCTAAGTAAGTCCACCCTGTCAGCTTTCCTAATCTTAGCAACTGCACACAGCTCATTCTCGCAGTCAATGCAGCAAAACACGAAAAGCCCCTGAGTTCTTGGAAAAGGAAAGCACCCCCCTTGGGAATCCCAAAGCTGTGCTTCCTTCCTTGCATCCCACCACACTGGAACCCTGTTCCATCTGTCATCTGCTTCCTTCACATCACCATCCAAACATAACAGCTCTTGTCTCAAGCTCCATATGGGAGCTGGAACAGCAGACCCAGACAACTGCAGAGAATGAGCTATGCATGTGTCAGGGAAAATAAAAACTGCAAATTCGGAGCCAAGCAGAGCTGGAGTCGAGAGGGGCAGCTGCCCTGACTGCAGCTGCCCCTTACAACTCTGGAAGGAGGCTTGTCTATAGACTGGCACACTTTCTGATGTACTTTAACTGTTTGTAAAGATTTCAAAATTTTAAGACATCATTTCTGCTGAGGATATTACAGAAAAAGGAATTACAGAAACTGAGTCCCTGGCTATGTTCAAATTTTAAATCAAATTTGTTGGAAATATGTATAGAAGAATTGCACATGTTTAACATATATTGGATTACTTGCTATCTAGGGAAGGGGGTGGGGGAAGAGAGGGAAAAAATTTGAAACACAAGGTTTTGCAAGGGTCAATGTTGAAAATTATCCATGCATATACTTTGGAAGTAAAAAGCTTTAATTAAAAAAATTTAAATCACACATCTTCTACCAAAGCCTTTCTTGATCCTCCCTTTTCCTCAAATGGCAAATAGTCCCCAAATCCTTTATTCTTAGTTTGTATTCATACACATACACACATACATATGTCCCTCTAAATAAAATGAAGGAAAAATCCTTGAGAAAAGGTTCTCCTCCACCTTTCCTTTTCCCTCTCCCTCTTCTTCTCTCCCCCCTCTTTCTCCTTTTCCTTCATTTCTTCTTCGTCTTCATTTTCATCTTCACTGTCTCAGCCTTCATATGTAGCTTCAAAGTTGAGTACCGTGCAGATCATACAGTAGATGAGTAATACGTGACTACTGATCAATTGATGAAGAGATTTTAGATACATCATCTAGTCCAATTCCTCCATTTTATAAAAGAAATCACCTGCTCATTTAGAAGAACATCAGAGCCTTCAAAATCAAGCAAAAATAACCCAAGAATCTTACAAAAAATCAAGTTGGGATTCACTTTATCTTGCCACAAACTTTCCAAGTAAGTTTAGCTTCACCATTTCAGTGTTCCCACAGCAACTTACATTATGCCATGATAAGTAAGCTTCCCTTTATTTTAGGTTTTTTCCTAACACATCATTTCAGGTCAGTGTGGTACAACAGACTGAGTGATAGACTATGTGATGGCCTTGGGTTCTAAAGTGCAACCTCTGGTACTTAATTCTGTGACAGGTAGAAAGCCAACTGATGGCTCTCAGTCTCTGTTACCTCATTTGTAAAATGGAAATAATTATGTCCTACCACCTACCTCATGGCATTGTGAGGTTTGAATGTGATTAATTTATGGAAAGTACACTTTCAAATGCCAAACAAATGTTAATTATTCTTATTAGCTGATTGGAAAGAGTCAGATCCAGAGATTTAGAAAGCTATGGTCCCAGAAAAATCACTTTTCTGTATCTTTTCATAAAACTGGGGTATTTCCTCTTCAAAACATTATGAGGATGAAATAATAAAATGAAAAAAAATTATCTGAAAAGAATCACTGAATTAGAGAGGGGGATTCAGACTAGCCTCTCCTTCAGAATGCCCTTTACTGCTATATTCACTATTTTACTCATCCCTGGATGGGGGGTCTTCCATCACCACTGTCCCATTCTAGCTTGTACTGTCACCATTCCACTCACAAATGACTTTCTAATGCCAAATCAAATTGTCTCTTCTCAGGCCCCATCTTTTCTGATTTTCTACAACTTTTGGTATGCCTGTGATTTTGACATTATATTGTCACCCCTTTTGGTTGGTCTTGCCTCCTTTGGTTTCTGTAATATTGCTTGGCCCTATTTCTCCTCCCTTTTCTCTCATGGTTCTCTGTCAATCTTCTTCTTTATTCCTTCCAAGTAAATGAAGTATATTTCAATTCAATGTGCTTTATTGAGCACATTTATTACTGTGTCCTAGACACTGTTAGATTATAATAATAATATAAAGACAAATACGAAACTTGAACCTGAAGCTGAGAAGTTGGTCTTTGAGGGTTCTAATAAATACAACAATGAATGGAGAGTGGTAGAGTGCTGGAGAGGGTACCATATTTATTTTGCATACTTAGTCATCTCTTTCACACTGAGGCTTTCTCCAGTGTGGTTACAATACACCATGGGTCAACATAAGCAAGTAAATGGGAATTTGGGGGATTTTTGCAGAAGCTGCAAACACACAAAGACCAGCAGATGACACAGAAAAAGTTTAGAAATGCATAAAATATATGTATAGCACTATATAATACCAATATATTTTATCTTTTAATACCATAATACTCAAGACTTCTTTTCTGGCATGAAAGGAGGGGTAGAAAGCTTCACATGAATTTTCCAGATCTCAGGGGCACTGTACCCCTAATTCCCACAATGTGGGGGTTACTACTGATCTGAGTATATGTTTCTTCTCTTTCAGGAACTTTCAGAGAAGGTTCCTGCAACCATTAGTGCATGAACCTTCCTTGGTTCATTTGTCTTCAGTAATTAGCCAATTAGCTCAAAGCAATGATATTAACTGCATCACATAGCAAGGCCAGCAGATAGAGAGAAGGAAGACTGGTAAATGGAGTGAATTTATTAAGCATTTGCTAGGAAGGATACAATGGGAACACAATCAGGAAGTAGCATGGAGGAGCACTTAGGGTGCAGTTACATAAAGTTTCTTCTCATCTATCAGATCCAGGGGAGTTTGCAGTGGGGAAAAATGATCAGAGTAAAGGTACAATCACTCCATACACCTGGAGCATGCTTTGTCACAAGCATCCCCGGCTGGATTGGGAAGAACGGACATGAAGAGTATAAAGAATACACTGAGGGAAAGGTTCCTGGCCTAGGCAGCTGCTGCCCCACATGGCAGGATCCAAACTGCCTTGCCCTCCTTGTGGTCTCCTTGTGTGGTTCCCCTGGGCTCAGGCCTGCAGCTCTGCTGGGATCTGTGGGCCTGTCCTCAATAGCTAAGTTGTTAATGTCCAGGGACATCTCTTTGGACTCCTGTCTATCATCCTTAATAGACTGGGCCTATTCCCTTCTGGGTGTGGATAAAGAGTTCAGCTATGACCAAAGTGATGGGGAGAAGGGAAAAATCCTAGGCTCCTGATTTACTCTCAAGGACTGGCGTCTTCTTCCAAAGCTGGCCATCTTTTCTGCTACCAAAGTTCACCTTCCTTGGAGCTCTCTCCTGCCTCTACTGACCACCTAGAAAGAGTCCTTAACCTATTATTCAAAAACTTGTTTTAAAATATTGTATTTCAAAAGAATTGGCTTCTTTTATAATCCTGTGTATTTTATTTCGGTATATTTAAAAACACTGTTCAGAGAAGGGGTGTATAAGCTTCATTAGACTGCCAAAGGAATCCATCCAAGTAGGGGTGTCCTGGATCCAGCTCAAATCTGCTCAAGTCAATTGTGAAATTTTCAGTGTGAGCATTTACATCTTAGAAAAAATGACAAACACAAAAAAATCAGGGCTTGATTTACTGTACTGTTGATTCTATAGGCTTAAGAAAGTGAGGAAGAAAATGTTAATAATGAAGATTAAATTTTTTTTTTTTTTTTTGCTGAGGCAATTGGGGTTAAGTGACTTGCCCAGGGTCACACAGCTAGGGAATGTTAAGTGTCTGAGACCAGATTTGAACCCAGGTCCTCCTGACTTCAGGGCTGGTGCTCTATCCACTGCTCCATCTAGCTGCCCCTATGAAGATTAAATTTTAAAGTATATCCATTGTTCACTTTTTTTTTTTTTTGAAAGTCAGTTGTTAAATGTTAGTAAGTATATCCTTGGATATATGATATACAAAAAGATAAGAACCTGTGTTCTGGAGTGTCTTGTTTTATTGAGCCCACCAAATAACTGACTAATCCTAGCCAGCTAGTTTAAATTGCATAAAATTGGAACAAAGAGTATGTTTACTCTTGTAAAAGGATAACCTAGTAGAGACATTCTTTGCCTGCCTTTGGGGCACTAAGAGTAATTTGTATGTTACCTGTGCATTATAGTCTCAGATTTTTCCAGTTCAAATGGGCCTTTAAGATAGAATCCTTATATTTTGTAAAACCTTCTACCCCTTAATTTTCCAAAACAAAGTAGCTTTCCCTGGCTACCACTTTCTAATCTGTACTGTTTCCACCTTTTACAATGCAATCTCCTCTGGGGTAAGGGCTATCTAAGAGTTTGCCTTTGTATTCCTGGCAGCTTGAGGGCCAGGCCCAGAGCTAGACAGATTCATTTTCCTTAGTGCAAATCCAGTCTCAAGACACTTACTAGCCAGTAGTAGACCCTGGACAAGTCACTTAACCCTGTTTACCTCAGTTTCCTCATCTGTAAAGTGAGATGGGAGAAGAAATGGAAAACTACTTCAATATCTTTGCCAAGAATACCCCAAAATGGGGTCACAAAGAGTCACACACACAACTGAAATAACTGAAAATTCAGAACACTTAGCAATGGTTGGCAGGAAGTACACTTTCAATGAAAGCTTTTTCATCCATCCATCCATCCATTTATCTATCTATCCATTCATTCCCCCTTCCCTTCCATTTCCATAATCTAGAGGCAGGTAGGTAGAAAAATGGGTAGAGCATTAGGTCTGGAATCAGGAAGAGCAGAGTTCAAACCCTGGCTCAGGCAATTGTTAGCAGTGTGATACTGGCCAAAGTCACTTAACTTCCTCCTGCCTCAGTTTCCTCAATTATAAAATGAAGATAATAGCATCTACTTCACAGAATTGTGTGAGACTCAAATGAGATATGATTTGTAAAGTGTTTAGCAAAATGCCCAGCACATATTAAGTACGTTTATAAAATGACTGTGCTTTCCCCAGAGCCACTCAAATCAAGAGACCACAAAAATCAGCTGGCTTCCTCTAACAGACCATTCCCAGTCAAAGAATTTACAGGCGCCAGGGAGAAAAATGCAGAGCAGCACCAAACTGCTAACTAATTCAATTTAACTGTAAATTAAGGAAAAAGGAAGGAAGGTGAAGACTGCACCAAACCCATAAAATCTCAGGTTAATTTATTTAAAAATAGGCTTGATAGTCTGGACTACAGGTCAGTGGTACTTAAGCAGGAAATATACCCCTAAGGTTATCATTGCAACTCTGTTATTTACAAGATAATATGATGTGCTAGTAAGGCTGTAACAAAGCTCCCAGAAGCAAGAGGCAGAGCTTATCAGGAAACACAATAAAGCACAGAAAAGAGAGCTCCACTTGAAATCAACAAGCATTTATTAAGCACCTAGTATTGCCAAGCATTTGTGCTAAGCACCCAGGAAGCAAACAGAGACAAAAGCCAGTCCCAGCACTCTAATAACCATAAAAATAAATGGATGGCTGGAGGAGCAGGGAAAGGGATAATTGTTTTGACAGACTTCAATCCAAATTGGGAACAATTTGATTTTAGAATCATAAGACTGTGGGGCTGGAAATAGGTTACAAATAATAAAATGTTTAAATAATAGAACGCTATCAATAATAAAATGCTAAAGGGACCTTGGAGATAGTTTTGTCTAATCTACTCCTTTTTATAAATGGTGTAAAAAGAGGCCATTGCCACTAGTTAGAATCTGCTCCCTTCTCCATTTTGATCTCTTAGTGAAACATTCACTCTATCCTATTTTCATTCTCTCCAGTCTCTTGTCCCTTTATCCCAATGCCGATCTTGCCCTGGAAAATTCCACCTTGGATCAAACTCACCATCTGTTGCTTTTGCTCTACTGTCATCCTACTGAACAAAGCTGAAGAATATCTCACCAAACACTACTGTCTGGGTCCATGACAAATCTGGGTTATAAAATCTCAACTGGACCCTCACTGCTACAAAGCAATCCTTCTATACTTCCCTGATTGAGTCAATGTTTCCATTCATTTCAGAGGCTTTTCCAAATCTTTTCATTGCTTCTCAAACTTCTCATAACAGCTCTATTGCAAAATTGGAGTTTATTTGCCAAGATCTCTCTTCTTCCTCATCTCAAATCCCTCATGTGCTATCACCTAATAACTCCTTACTATATCTTGATCTTGGTAGTTTGTCCACTTGTGGGACAACTCAGTGGCAAGCCTAGAGTCAAAAAGAACCATCTTCCTGAGTTCAAATTGGGCCTCAGGTATTTACTAGCTGCTTCAATTTCCTCATTTGTATCTTTCCTCGTCCAGTATCTTTGCCAAGAAAACACTAAATGGGATCAGGAAGAATTGGACGGGAATGAAAAATGACTAAAATGACCAAAAGGTAAACATCTCAGGAAGGACCTTCTTACTCTTTATTGAGTGAAAAGCAGAGTTCAGTAGTACCTCCCAGGATTTTCCCTAGTCATATGAAAGAGATGAGTACTATATAAAGGATGTCAGGGATTCTTAACCTTTTAGGAAAAGGGTCACAGAACCCCAAATCTAATAAATCCTACAAAATCTAATAAAACTTACAGATCCTTTCTCTGAATAGTGTTTTCTAATATATAATAAAATATATAGGATTACAAAGGAGAGCAATTATATTGAAATGCAGCCACCAAAAAAAATTTTTTTAAAGAATGAGTTCATAGACACCAGTTAAGTAGAAATCCATAGATAAAACAATAATGGAAATATGGAAATAATGGTTGCAAAGATAAAGCAGCTCTCATTGATAATGAAAAGATTAAAAATAATGGGTCAAAAATTGACATTCCCTTTCAAACAAAGAGTTTCTCCTTGGATAGTTTTAAAATCTACCTTAAGATGAACACACAAAACAATAGACTGAATTTGAAAAGTCGAGCTCATCTCACATTCTTGGTGGATGATTTCCCAGTATAACTATTTAGAATACAGTACTTATCCTTCTAAGTTCTTCTGAGTAGTATTACTGGCTTTCTTCCCATTCCCAACTCCCCTTAAGTGGGTAATTTCATATCATGGAGGAAAAGCCTTGAGCAAAGGCCAAGTCCTATTCATATGGAGGTTCTCCAAATGTTCCTAATCACAGATGACTTTGTACAAGCAGTACTGAGCCCCAGGAAACAATGATGCCTCTTTAATGAAATCCATAGAAACGTGAAAGACATTTTCCTTTCCATCGTTGCTGCTCATAACAAAGTAGATGAAAAATACTATTTGCCCAGATGACATGTTGCTAAGCAAGGAGAGCTCACATGTGTGCTCAGAGGAAGGAGCCCAGCCATTCTACTGGTAGGAAGTCTCTCCAAGTTCAGCTGGGCTGGTCCTTCAAAACAGGGAGGCTAGTGCCAGGGCCATGCTCAAAGGCTTTGCAGCAAGACAGACCATCTTGGGGTGGGGTGGGGGGTGGAGGGGTCTGGGGTTTTTTTTGTTTGTTTGTTTGGTTTTGTTTTTTTAACAAACCAAGGTCATTGCCAGAGTAGAAAAAGCACAAGATTTGCAATCAGATAACCCATGTCAAAAAAGTATATATCAGGAGTGGAAAAAGCATGAGATGTGCAATCAGATAACCTGTGTCAAAAAAGTATGTATCATAAAGGAAAAAGCACAAGAGGTACAATCAGATAACCCAAGGTCAAATCTCCCTCTGCCACTTATTATTTATGGGATCCTCACAAGTCCCTTAATCTTTCTGGGACTCAGTTTCCTTATATGCCAAAAAAAGGGGGGGGGAGTGGAGTTGAATTAGATAATTTCTGAGGTATTTTCCAACTCTACATTGTATTTGGGAGACTGCATTTTCAGCACACTGCAAAAGTCCATCTCTTTAAAATCAACATTCTCTCAGTAAGGCTCCATGGTTGTGAATCACAGAACACTATAATCTCCAATCAATCAATCCAAAGGCCAATGAAAAGACTATTAGTGGGCATAAATCAGTGGTAGTAAGCTTCCAATTATTTAACAAGATGAATGGCATAAAAGGCTGACCTTCAAATATTATTTTCTCTAGGCAGAGTGTCCACAATGATTCCCTTTAACATCATACATTACTGAAGAGATCTACTGATAGAAAGGAGAGAAAAGTAATTAAATAGATAGCACATCAGGAAGATCTGAGTTCAAATTCAGCCTCAGGCACTTTGCAAGCTGTGAGATCCTGGGCAAGTCATTTAACTCTATTTGCTTCAGTTTCCTCATCTGTAAAATGAGCTGAAGAAGGAAATGGCCAATCACTCCAGTGTCTTTGCCAAGAAAATCTCAAATGGGGTCATAAAAAGTCAGACAAGACAGAAAAACAAGTGAAAATTAAGTGTAGGACAAGGGATAGACAATCCAAGTGTTTCACTAGTACTTAAAATATATTTTTTTAAATAAGAAGATTCATGGAGTACTACTGAGTGAATGTGATATGAAATTTATAGAAAGGAACTGTTGAGAATTATAGAAGAAAAAAAGAGAGAAAATGATGATCGGGAGAGGCTGTGCTATGTAGCAAAAGAATGCTTGCTTTGGCTCTCTATTCCTTTAACCATGGGATCTCAGATACATCCCTTTAGCTTCCTAGGACTTATGATCCTTCTCTGTAGAAAGAGTAGATTAGATCCATCTTCTTGTCCATTTGTGTAGGGAAATATGAAATCACATATCCATCAACATACCAAAAGGGATGATTCTTCTTTAAATATAGGATTTGAAAGAGTTAGCTGTATTTTGTGGGTTTTCCTTATGTCTTGGAGCCAAAACAATCTTTTCTATGGGAATACATCTTCAATTTTATAATTATTTTGCCATTTTGCCATTATAATAATTATGATTATTTTACCACTAGTCATCTAAAAGAATTAGTTTTATGCTAGCTTTACAGCCCCAAACATCGATCTGGTAAACCAGAGGACAGCTACAATTAGGAAGGTTGTGGCTGTATCTAGCTGCAGGAGTTGGGTACAATGTATGTAGAAATTTTTCTAATACCTTAGAGATTAAAGGAACCATTTTCTCCAACCACTCAGATTACAGATAGAACCTAATCTGTTGTTTGCTATTCAGCTGAGTACAACTATTTCTGGTGGATGAAAGCACACTGATAATGTCCAAGGGGTTTTCTTGACAAGGATACTGGAATGATTTGCCATTTCCTATTCCAGTGGATTAAAACAAACAGGTTAAGTGATTTGCCCAGGTTCATATAGCAAGTAAGTGTCTGAAGTCTTCCTAACCTGAAGTCCAGTTTAGTGCTCTGTCCACTGAGCTACCTCACTGCCTCAAAATAAGACAAATATTGGCATTTTAATGTTTGCAAAGCATTTTAATGTTCTATCATTTGATCCTCATAACAACCCTGGGAGATAGATGCTATTATTATTCTCATTTGATAGATAAAGATCCTGAGGCAGACCACAGAGTTCTATAGGTAGCAAGTCTCTGAGGATGGATTAAATGGTTCATTGTTTAGAATTTGGAGCTTGGAATCAGGAAATCTATTCTGGCTTCAAAAATGGCTTCAGATACTTACTAGCTGTGTGACCTGGGGGCAAATCACTTATTTTTGTTTGCCTCAGTTTCTTCATCTGTAAAATGAGCTAAAGAAGAAAACCCCAAAGAGAAAAACTCCAAATGAAATAAAATCTTGACAATTCAACTTTTTGACCCCAATCCAGTACTCAATCCTCTGAACCACTTAACTGCTTCTGAGGCTTCAGGAGATTAATTAACCTCTTCTTCCCCACCCCCACGGTGGCAGAAGCTTATGTTTCCTTAAGCAGTACTATGTACCACTACTTGCACACTTATAATATTCATTTTGAAAATAATTTTCTCTTATCTATTCCTTTTCACTCTTCTTTATCATTGATCCACATGCCCTAATGTTTGGATGATGAATCAAGGGGGGTGGTGGTAAGTGTAGATGGGAAAGAGAAAGAGACAAAGAAACAAGGTGGATGAGGAAGTATATGAATTCAGGTGTTAGCAAAGAATTGGGATGAAAGTGTGGCAATGATCTCCATGAATTTTGCCAGACCAGTTTTCTATAGCATATGGACAACACATAAGATCTAGGACTGGAAAAGACATTAGGGATTATAATATAAACCCTTTCATTTTACAGATGAGAAAATTGAGGTCTAGAGAGGCAAGAGACAAAATGATTTCTCTATTTCCTTACCAAGAGAACCTGGATTTGAATCCCAGACTTGACTATAAACTCAAAGCTCTTTCTGACCTACCACAGGCTTGCCTCCCCTAGCTTGAAGACAATGTTTAACAATGCTTATTGTAAATTCAAAAATCCAAGTCACTTCTCTGTAACTACTCTTCAATTAATGCTGCTCTGCCACTGGTCAGATGTAAAGGAAATGGCAGTCTTCTTCCACCTCCATTGAAATAGAGATTTCAGTCACAACATAGTCTTTTCTCTCTTTTTCTTGTTGCTTGCTTGCATTTTGTTTTTTCTCATTTTTTTTCCTTTTTGATCTGATTTTTCTTGTGCAGCATGATATCTGCATAAGTACAGAAGAATTGCACACATTTAATATATATTAGATTATACATTAGAATATATATTAGGGAGGGAAAAATTTGGAAAATAAAATTTTGTAAGAATGAATGTTGAAAATTATCCATGTATATATTCTGAAAATAAAAAGCTTTAATTAAAAAAATAGATTTTAGTTCCTTCACCAGATGAAATCTCTCTGAGGTCCTATCCTTTTTACAACATCATTTTCATTGGTGTACATGTTTGAACAGCTGTAAGTGGTTAAGAATCTGTTTTTGTTTTGGGTATTATCATTTTATCTGTAGTATGATTTTTATTCAGGTGTGCCCTCTTCTTCTTCCATGCCTATTTCCCCTCCCCCTCTTCTTCCATGCCTTCTATTTCTTTTGTATCAAACTCCCTAGGGTGTCTGAGATAGTGAAGGCTAGCAAAGGAAGAGTTGATAATGATGACAAGAATTGAATCCGACAGCAGAGAAACATACATGTACCCTTAGTAACACATTTGGGCTAGTGAAGAGGAGCTCTCTTGATAAGAGTCCATCCCTAGTAAACCAAAGCTGCCCTTCAGGGGCAGATGGCCTGCCCCCTTCCTCTCTCACCCCAAATACATCCAGAAAAAGGCACTTTCACTGGCCCAATTCAATTAGTTTCATTAGAAATTCTACAGCAATACAGCACTCATAGAAGAAGCCTCTTGACTAACAGGTGGAAAGCCAAATCATAACATTCTACAAAACCATCATCTATCCATTCTCAATTTCATCTCCTGCCCATAGGTATAAATGTGACCAGTTGTCCTTCAATTATAAAGGGTATGAGGGAGGGGAGGTGAAGCCACAGTTGTCAGAACCCAACTCTAAAAAGCTTTTTATTATGCAATAGGCAAGGCGACTTTTATTTTTTTTCCTTTAGGGGTCTTGAATTTAAAGGTATCATATTGCTATCCCTATGCTTTCACAGAAGAACAAATCCAGTAGACTGGCCAGCTAATGATGTCTCCAAATGTGACACTCACAAAACTCTTACCACATTTTACTTCCAAATTAAGAATCAACACACTGGTCTCCCATCATTTGGGGGGAAACACCATCTACATCATTTTCTAATTACATTCAGTAGCACCCCAAATCTGGGAAGGCTACAGACCTGGGATTATGTAGAGTGCGTAGTTTCTTTGAACTGTAAAACAAGCTTCCTCCCACAAATCAAAGCCCCAACTATATCACATTGATTTAATTCAACCCTAAAAACTCTAATTAGTGGTTACATAAAATGGCTAATTATGCCTCCCTAGATTCAGACAGTTTCTGCCATCTCTTAAAGACTCTTAGGAGACTTGTAATCAAACAACCCACCCTTTGGAAAGAGAATGCTAATTAGCATTGTTGATTAGTGACACAAGTTATAATATTTTTCAGCAGCCCCTGCAAAATTTAAAAACATGTCAGTGAAAACGCCGGATTCTTTACAGCTTAGTTGCTTTTCAAGAGAGGAGCTAAAAATATACAGGCAATTTCCCCCCTTGCCCTTCTCATGGAGTTTAGCAAAAAAAAAAGAAGAAAAAACACCATAATGTGCATGCTAACACCTAACTAGGGGCTCAATGTACCACCGAGCACTCTCTTTAGGTGAGGATTCTGCCTATTTTGCAGATATGAAAAGCAAGCAATGAATTAATTTGGTTCAACAAACATGTAAGCGCCTACTACGTGCAAATCATTGTGCTAAGTGTTGGCGACACTAGAAGCAAAACTTGAAAAAATTACCCACGAGGAAAGCACACACACAATTGGGGGGGGGGGGTGTTAGAGAGGGGAGCGGGAATACGTGAGTGGGGAAGGGTGCAGAGTTGACTGATTCCAGGACAGCCAGGCCCTATATCCCAAAGATCTCCCGAACTAACGCGTTTAAAATTTTAGCACGCTTTTTTACACTTCTTTTACCAGCCCCATTTCTGGCAGCAGTTCCTAGGCTGAGGGGAAGGACAGACACGAGGTCCGGTCCTGCGGTTCATCAGTTCTCCTAAAAGGGGTTTCGGCGCTGCGCCTCTGCCAGCCTATTTCTGCTCCACCCCGGCGTTTTTTTGAAAGTAAACTCCTACCTGCCTGTTGCTCCCTGAAGCGCAGCGGGGCTCTGCCGGCTGGGCCTTCCAGGGTTGGCTCAGTTATATAAGGAGTGTGTGGAAATAGGCACCCCCCCCTCCCCGGCCTCAGCCCGAGCAGCTCCGGGGTCAGCGGCTGATGCCCTAGCCCGAGCTCTCAGCTCAGCTGGGAAAGCCACGGGGACCTTTGTTCCCCTCTTCGTGGAAGTCCAGAGCCGGCCCTAACGCAGCCAAGTCCTATGGCCGGCCGGCCACTCGGGGCCTCCCTGGGACCCGCTGCAGCGGATAAACCGCTTGGGATGCGGCCAAGAACGTGAGGCAAGATCTTGCTCCGCCACGTTCCGGGCGCCTGGAAAATTGCGCTCCAGAGGACCCTTTCGGAATCACGCCCCCATTCCCCCACCCGAGATAAGGGACGTGGGAAGAGAGGAAGAAGAGGGGCGTCCTGAAACTGGGAAGGGCATCTTGGTACCAAGTACAGATGTGAGGCTGCGGAGTCGGGGGGAAGGGTGCGGCGGGAAAGGCGGGCACATCTGTTGGGGACTGCAGGGAAGCGGGGTTTCCAGGGTCGGGGGAGAGAGAAATGGGGCGGGGTCCGCTAACGGACAAGAACGCGAGAGGTCCCTGTCTGGGAGTGAAGGGAATGGGGCTCCCGAGTCCGGGTGGAGGGAAGGAGCGCAGTCCGGGGGATGGAGGGGCGCTGCGGGGAGATGGGCGGTGCGGGGTCCCCGGGTGGGGGGCGTCTCCCCAAGGAGGTCCGCTCCTAGGTGCCGCTCGAGGTTCAGTTCCCCGGCCCAGTCCCTCTTGGCCTTCCCTGGGGCTCACCTGGATCCCGGCGGGTGCGGACGACCCCGGCGCGGGGTCTTGGTGCCCAGCAGCCCCCCGGCTCTGCGGCCTGCGCTGGGCTCCGTGCAGAAGCTCCGCGCAGCCCCGCCGCCGCCGCTCCGCTGCTGCTTTCCGCTTCCTGTCCCGGCACCGCCCCGCAGCCCAGAGCCCAGCCCCGCCGCCCAGAGAGAGAGAGTGAGATCCCGAGCCCGAGCCCGGCGCGGCTACAAGCCAAGAAGCCGCCGGGAGCGCAGCCAGCGCCGCTCAGCGCCGCGCGGCCCTGCCCTGCCCTGCCCACCTGCAGGCACCGGGGCGGGCTCCCCCAAATGCACGCCACCCAAGCACAGACCCCGCACCCTGGGAGCTTTCCTCCCCTCACCCCACCCTCCACCTCGGAAGCCACTCCCGGCGCGCTGGCGCACCTGGGAAGCAGCCAGCCCGCTGCCAGTAAGCCCTGCGCTCTGCCCACGCTGTATCCCACGTGCCGAATGGAAGCATCTAGAAGGCAGGCCCCGAGTTCTAGTTTGTTCCCCGGAGCCTCGCACCTAGAAGGCGCTTAATGATTGTCAATCGGAGCAATTCAGATTGGATGGCGTGGGATGGCACCCTTTACAGCAGAGCCCGTCAGTGTGCTGACCTGCTTTCCACTCATGTCTATAAAGGGGTACAAACATTAACGTAATGCCTACTGTATACCTAGCCTTATACAAAGCACCAGAAAGTGACCAAGGGAAACACAAGGGTTAGATCCTGCCCTCATGGAGTAGAAAGTCTAGTCCAAAATTGCAATTAAAATAGCAATTATAGTTTTTGTTTTTGAAAAAAATGCCCAGGAGACCGAGGTTCGAATTTAATTAAACAAATATTTATTAACAAGTACTGTGTCAACACCCCAACCTTCTCGTCTCCTCTCCTCAGAACAAACAAAAAGCCAGCATATGGAAGGTAGAGAACCCAAATTTTCTTAACTCCAAATTCAGCTCTAATACGACACCATGATCCCTCTTCCAAGTGTATACTTACAAAGATTTAAAAAAAAATCAAAACAGTTCTTATCCTTAAGGAAATTACCTAAATTATTTCTAAAGTGTAAGAAATTGGAAGGGAAAAAAAAAAAAAAACTGTACAAAATAAGGAAGCCTTGAGTGACCAAAACAAATGTTTTGTCTTCCATGACCATTCACAAGAGAGTAGACCCTCAATTGAAATCCGTTACTAGCAACTTTATACAGTTTTTATACATTTGATACATTCTATTTCGCCTATAATAAACTGGGGCAGCTAGGTGCTGCTTTAGTCTGAAGACCCAAATTCAAATCCAGCCTTAGACATTTACTAGCTCTGTGACTCTGGGCAAGTTACTTTAACCCCGTTTGCCTCCATTTTCTCATCTGTAAAATAAACTGAAAAAGGAAATGGCAAACCTCTCCAGTATCTCTGCCAAGAAAATCCCAAATGTGATCATGAAGAGTTGGATCCCACCGACAAACAATAGCAAAATAGATCTTGATTATTTGATTCTAAGCGAACTCTGCTTCCTCCAAACTCAAGGCATTTGTTGGTCCTCCCTGAGGCTCTTAAGAGAGTCAGCAGAGCAACCTTGGAATCAGAAAATACCTGGTCCAAGGTTTGCCTCTGACATCTACTGGCTTTGTGGTGATGGCTACTCAACCTCGTCAATTCCCTGGACGACTGTTTAAGGTTATGAGTTAGAGAAGCCGTGTGTTTGGATAGATAAATGGGAGTTTCCATGCAGTAACATCCCTTGTTGATAAAATCATAGGTACATATTTATTCCCTTTATTTCCATTCATTTGACATCCTCTGGGTGTGTGTCCCTTGATTCTCCTCCATTATGAAAAGAATACTGATTTGGTAGAGAAAGGACAATGTTTTAAATCCTACCACTGGCATTTACTACAGCCTGTGTATCTTTGGGCAACTCACAACCTCCAGGGGCCTCAGTTTTCTCAATAAAACAAGGTGGTTGGTTATGCTAGGTTAGAGGTGTTAAACACAACACTAACCCACTGCAGCCCACAAAACCCCCTGACTTTGGTCTGAGCCAAATTAATTGGGACATTTTTGGCAAAATTAAGTAAAATGCAAAACATAAAACATTACATTTTAAAACTAAGACAACATGCTGTCACAGAGATCTTTATATATAATTAATCAGTTCTGCTTCTATTTGAGTCTAAAAGTTTGATTCTCCTCTGGGATGGTTAGCTCCCTAAAGGCAGGGATGGTATTTTGTTTATTTTCATATTGATGCTAGGGTTTAGCATAGTCCTTGGCCATATTGGGCATTTATTGGATTGAATTGAACTGAAAGAACTTTTTTTTTAAGTAACATTTTTGGTGCTTTAAAAAATAAGCTATTTTTTTTGGGGGGGGGGAACTTCCCTTTTATGGCTCATCTCATGACACTGAGCCTGTCCTAAACTCTTATCACAAAATCCTGGAAAGACTTACAAGAAGTGATGCTGAGTGAAGTAAGCAGAACCAAGAGAACATTGTACACAGCAACAAGATTATGTGATGATCAACTACAATGGATTTAGCTCTTCTTAATATTAAGGTGATTCAAAGCAATTCCAATAGACTTGGGATGGAAAAATGCCTTCTGCATCCAGAGGAAAAAAAACTATGTAGAGTGAATATGGATGGAAGCATAGTATTTTCACCTTTTTTTTTTAAGCAACATGACGAATGTGGAAATATACAAGCTCAAAAAAATAAAAACTCTTATGATAGTATTAGTGTGAGGATTTCTGATCTCTCCAATTGGACTGTGAATGCCTTGAGGGCAGAGATTATATCTTACCTATCTATCATAATACCACTTAACAGACCAGGTATGAGGTATCATTCAATAAATGTTTATTGATCAGTTGATTGTTAGCTGATAATACATATTTAATGCAAAGTTCCATATTAATGAGATCCTAGATGCTGTATATATTTTATAGTTATTCAGATGAGAGGATTTGGGAGAAGGAGAGACTGGTTGAAGCTTTAAGAACTGGGAAATAGTGTAAACAAATGTTTGGATGGCAGGAATGTCCTATTTAAAGGAAGTGAGTAGATTAATTTGGCCACAAGATACTATGGAAGTACTGGGAGGCAAGGGATAGAAAATAATATTAAAACCAAAGTGTAGAGGACCTTAAATGACAGGGAGAGGGAAGGTCATTAAGGTTATAACATTTTTGAATAGGGCAGTCACACAATAACTCCCTGACTTTGGCCTGAACCAAATTATTGTATAATTGGGACATATTTGGCAAAATTAAGTAAAATATAAATTTAATGGTACAGTGGTGGATAAAGAGCTGGTCCTGAAGCCAGGAAGATCTGAGTTCAAATGCTGCTTTAGACTCTTTGGTTGACTCCATCACTTAACTTCAGATTCATCATCTATAAAATAGAGATTATAATAGCACCAAACTTAGGAGTTGTTGTAAGAATAAATATTTGTAAAGCATTTTGCAGATCTTTTGGCACAATACAAGGGCTAGTTATTATTATTCATTGGGATAAAAATGGTGTTTTAGAAAAATGAATCTGATAGAACATATTGGGTATAAAACATTACAAAGAAAAAATTAATAGGTTTTGACTGGATATGGTGCCAACAGAAAAGACCTGAAATGAGGAGGAATCCCAGGGAGATTCTGATATCAAAAATAACTGCCTGGGGAAAGATATAACATCACAGATGCTTATAAAACAAGATCAGAAGGAGAAACTGAGTTTGGGGAGAAGATAATGAATTCATTTTTAGATTTGAGTTTGAGACAGCCTTGGGACACCCAGGTAGGAATGTCTAGCAGACAGAGATGTTTATTGTTTAGTCATGTTTAACCCTTCATGCCCATTTGGGATTTTCTGGGCAAAACCACTGGAGTGCTTAGCCATTTTCCCCTCATTTTACAGATGAGGAAACTGGCCAATAGGGCAGTGACTTGCTTAGGGTCACATAACTAGTAAGTATTTGAAGTCTTCCTGACTGTGGTCCAGTACTCTTTCTACCAGGCCACTAAACTGTCCAGTTAGAGATGTTCCCTTAATGCTTTACCATAGTGCCTGAATGCAAATTCTGTGATCAGAGATTTGCCTTCACTCTGCGTAAAACTAGCTCCCCTGTGGACCAGGGGAACTGCCCTGATAACCTTGTATTTGTCAGTACCAATGTTTAAAACTAACTGAGCTAACTTTGTTGGTATGATGCTGGAAAATTTGCCCTGAGATCCACACTGTCATGTAATTGCACCTAATTTCTTTTTCCCATCACCTCTGTGGGGTCTGTGATGGTACCCAAAGGCCATTCTAAAGATGCAAGGGTCTAAAGCTTTGTCCTTCCACTCATTAGACAGGCTACAAAACTCTGCAAGGAGATTCTCCTTTTCTGTCTCCAAGTTCGTCTGTGTTATATCCTTCACTTTTAACACTTCTTATCAGTAAAATGCTTACAAGCTCAATCTTGTAAAATTCGTAAGGCAAGCCTCTGCAGAACAACATTTGGATTCAAAGTTTAATTATTACAGACATAATTTTATCATGCTGAATGGTAGAAAATCAGTTTGCACTCCAGACTATCTGTGGGGTGGAATTCTACTAATAGTAAATCCCTTCTGGATGCTAAAAGTCAATCTTTTATGTTTTCTTTCTCCCCATCATATTCTATCTCTCTTCAGTAGAGTTCTTCTGATTGCTCATTAGTTATTTATGAAAAACCTGAATTAGACTAATTATTTAGATTGATATCAAGGGCATTATTTCCCTAATCTTAAACCCACCTTTGCAGAAGCAAAGGACTGATATGTAATGCCCTTACTGGCAGAAAAAGAAATTCAGGAATTAGAGAAAGCTCTAACCCACAAGCATAAATACTTCTCTCCTATAGCCTATCATGAATTTAATTTGGCCTTTGAGAGTGACTTAGTGTAAGCCAAGGTAATACTATAAACACAACCAGTCACTGGGACTTGATGTTAGCAGAATTAATGAATCAGCTAGTGACACAAGAAATATAGAGCCAGGAGTTAGGAAGACCTGAGTGCAAATCCAGCCTGAGGCACTTACTAACCCTGAGCAAGTCACTTAGCATATGTGTGCCTCAGTTTCCTTATCTATAAAATGGGGATAATAAAAGCACCTTCCTCCCTGGGTTGTTTGAAGATAAGATGAGAAAATATTTCTAAAGCACAGTGCCTGGCAGATAGTAAATGCTAGCTTTTGTTATTATTATCATAAGCTTTTACAATTATTTTAAGATACAAGTTTATGGAATGATGAACTAGAAGCAACCTTGGAGATCATCTAACCCAACTATATTTTATAGATGAGGAAACATACATCAAAAGTTGAGGTGAATTGATCAAATTCATTTAGTCAACAAGCATTTAAGCACTTATAAAGCTAAGTATTCAGGATACAAAGAAAGGTAAAAATTGGGGCCCTACCCTCCAAGGCAGTTAGGTAGCTCAGTGGGTAGAGTTCAAATCTGGTCTCAGACACTTATGATGAGGAAGACTCATTTTATGAATTCAAATCCAACCTCAGACACTTGTAACTGTGTAACCCTTGGCAAGTCACTTAACCTATTTTTGCCAGACAGAGAGAAAAGGTTTGTGACAATTTCTACATGAAATATTATAGTCAATTAGATATGAATATACATACAAATGCATATATACATAAATAGCAATGAAGGCCCAAATAGAATATGATGAAGGCTTTCATTACTTATGGTGTTCCATGTCTCCTCTCCTTGATTTTGCACTGACTGTCTCCCCTTTCTGGGATGCTTTTCCTCTTAATTCCCCCCCCCCATTAGAATTCATCTATGTCTTCTCCAAGAGGTCTTTCCCAGCTGATTTCCCTCTAAGCTTACATTTCCTCTGTCTTACCTATCTTATATGAATATTTTGTCCCTTCTATTGTAATGGAAGCTCCTTGCTATAAATTGGTCCAGGCAGTCTAGAAATCTATTTGGAATTATATGAAAAAAATGACCAAATTATGCATACCCTTTGGGTCAACTCCATCACTAGCTAGACCTGTCCTCCAAAGAAATTAAAGAGAGAAAGGAGCTCTATGAAAAAAAAAATCATTTATAGCACCTTGGAAACTAAGGGGCTGTTTTTCTTTTGGGAAATGGCTAAGCAAAATTGGGGGATACCGATGTAATTGAATATTATTATGCCATAAGAAATGATGAAATGGACAATTTCAGAGGAACCTGAGAAGATCTTTGTGGACTTATACGGAGTGAAATGAACAAAACTAAGAGAATGACATAGAGCAAGGATTCTTCAATTTTTTTGTACTCATGACCCCTTTTTGCCTGAGAGATTTTTAGCTATGTAGGTACAAAAAATAGGTATACAAAATAAACATTTACTGATAATAAATCATAAAGCAATTCATTTAAAAACATTTCTTTGGTATATATAATCTTTTACCATTTGTTACAGATGAAAGCAAATTTTCATACTAATGAGATAGATGTGCTTTTGTATTTTTATGTAAAAAATTAAATGTTGGTGAAATATTTGATAACTTTTACTGTTGCCAAATTTTTGTGACCCCCACATTTAGTTATGCAACCCTTTATGTGGTTGTGACCCACAGTTTAAGAAACTTTGATGTAGATAATGGCAACATAATAGAGAAAAATATCTTTGAAAAACTTGAGAATTGATCCACTCAGTGATGCTATAAATTCAAAAGAACTACACGACATTTAACAGAAAGGTAATGAATTAAAAATTCAAAAAGCAATATATATTATTGAACATCACTACGATAGAAATATGTTGTACTGTTGCAAACTATATAGCTATTAATAATTAGTATTTACTTAGAGATTTAAGGTTAGTACAACACTTTATAAATAACTCATTTGATCCTCACAACAAGTCTGGGATGTAGGTACTATTATTATCCCCATTTTATTCTTGAAGAAACTGAGACAGGCAGAGATCAAGTGACTTTACTCAAGTTCACATATCTATTAAATGTCTGAAGTTGAATTTAATCTTAGGTCTAGTTTTAGCTATTTTTTATATATTTTATATTTTATCCATTGTGTGGTTACATATTAAAAGTTTCCATTGACTTTTTATAGCTAGCTATGTGTTGAAATAGATGTGCAAATCATTGGAAAATTTAGATTTTATTTATATATCTAGCTGTGTATTGAGGAACAAAATGGTGCAGCGGATAGCAATCAGGGAGACTCATCTTTAACTCAAATCTGGTCTCAAA
Source organism: Myrmecobius fasciatus (assembly GCA_023553655.1). Taxonomy (NCBI): domain Eukaryota; kingdom Metazoa; phylum Chordata; class Mammalia; order Dasyuromorphia; family Myrmecobiidae; genus Myrmecobius; species Myrmecobius fasciatus. The sequence continues at coordinate 60,935 of JAJPUD010001317.1, forward strand.
CATTTATTAACTGTGAGATCTTAAACAAGTCACTTCATTCTGTCTCAATTTCCTTGTGTATAAAATGAGCTAGAAAAGGAAATGTCAAAACTATTCCAATGTCTTTGCTAAGAAAATCCTAAATGGGGTCACAAAGAATTGGACACAACTGAAACGACTGAACAACAAATATGTTGAAGCTTTATTTTTGAGTGTATTTTAATTAAATTTGCTCAGTGTAGGAGATGGGGAAGAGTACTCAGATAGAGTAAGAACAGATGCTTGTTGATTGAAAATAATTTTTTTTTAAATTGGGTTAAAAATATAAAGTGTGAACTCCTTGAAAACAGGGACAGTTATTTTTTTTAATTCTCTCATGCTCAGCACATTGCCTAGAACTTAGGAAGCATTGAATGACGTTTGTTCATTGGTTTACAGGAGTGAATTCAGTCCATGTTCTTCTCTATTTCCTTCAATCCTTCAGATATTTAGAATTTAGAGTAGATAATGATACAATTAATAGTTTGTAGATTAATAACAGAGGGACAAACCTGGAAAAGTCAACTATACTTTTTACTGAAAGTTTTTAAACTGTAGTTTTCAAGGTGTTTCTGGCAGCACTTGCCCACATTGCATGTCACAGCTTCACTGAAGCCTTGGTTTTGAACACACAACATGCACACTTTGCATTGTGCATGCTGTTATAACATGCAAAGCCAAAGAATGCTGCCAAAACATCTTGGCTCAGATTCCAGACAATATTGTATGTTATGAATTACACTGTTTTTACTGTATATACAAAGTTTTTTGCTCTTACAGAAATATAATAGTTTAAGTATGGAAAATAAAGGCTTTTAATATCTTCCTACTGTCATTCTTCAGCATGTAAGTATCAAATTAGTATATCTTTGGATTGTATTGTGTTAGAATGTTTGACTTTTAAAATGCTGTTATCTCCATCTTTTACAGAAATATAAGTGCTTAATTTAAATAAGTAAAGCCAAAAGTCCTTTAATCATATTTCTCCACCATCATCACTGTACATGATGTACTGTAAGTGTGAATATCACTTTTTAAAATCAAGCAAAAACAGATGTAATTTCATAAACTAAAACTAGTAATTGAGAAATTATTAACAATATTTATTTATATTGTAGGACAAAAATATTTTTCAGTCATGGATAAGTCACTAAATTTAGACAGAAGAGGTAAAAATACTGATGTCTTTGCTACCAGCAAAGCCTAAAAAAGAGAATAGTTGAATCATTTTTGCAATATGAATTTACTTCTAATAATGATGATCGTGTGGAAAAATCTCTTTACATAATTTGTAATGAAGTTTGGGTTGTGGAGAACATGAAACCAGCCAAACTAAAATGACATCTTAATACCAAACATGCATTATACTTCAACAAGCCAAAGGAATATTTTGAATGACTTTTAAAATCTTCAAATAAAGAAAAAGAACATTTTGAGAAATTTGTTACTGTTAACAAAAAGTATTTACTAGCATTTTATGAAACTTATTTAATTGCAAAAACTAAAAAGCTCTGTCATAGGAGATCTTGTTTCATCTGATGTTATTAAAATGTCAGAAATAGTTCATGAGAAAAAGTATGGGATGAAATTCATAAAATTCCTTCATCAAATAACACTAATTCCAAAATAATATTTCCAGAAGAATTTCTGAAATTAGTAATGATCAATCCTAACAGCTTATTGTCAGGCTTAAGGACAGCCCAAAGTTTGCAATTCAATTAGATGAAACAACTCGTATTTCTAACATGACGGCAGTTGTTATTTTATATAAGTGATGTTTATGAAAGAAGCATACATGAAGAATTATTGTTTGTCAGTCTGTGGAAGGACATACAAAAGAAGATACATATCTTAAAGTTGATGAATTTTTCATAAATGAAGGTTTACAGTAGAAAACTTGTGTAGGATTCTGCACAGATGATGCCAGAGTAATGATGGGTGAAAATGTTGGATTTGTAGCAAAAAATTAAAGCTGGTAGAAATAAATATATCTGTTTTACTCGCTGCATGATCCATCAGGAGACACTTATAGCCATATATATATATATATATACATATATATATATATATATATATACATACACATATGTAATTTCCATGCTATCAAAATCATTAATTTCATTAAAGCCATACCCTTTGTTTACAAACCTTTGAAAAGACATGGATTCCTATTATAAAAGCTTATTACTGAATGTAGAAGTAAGGTGGCTCTCGAGGGAAAAGTTTAAACAGATTATTGAAATTGATAAATGAAGCTGTTATATTTTTGACTGAGCAGAAATCCTGTTTTAAAATTTTTTCATAATGATTTATGACTTTCAAAACTGTATTATTTGTCATATATTTTTGGAAAGCTCAATAATTTACACATGCCTTTTCAAGGAAAACATTGTAACAAATTTATGTTAATAGATTAAATTCAAAGTTTTACTAAAAAGGTTAATATGTGGAAGAATAAGATGGAAAATGGTTTTCCCCCTGAGGCAATTGGGGTTAAGTGACTTGCCCAGGGTCACACAGCTAGGGAATGCTAAGTGTCTGAGACTAGATTTGAACTCAGGTTCTCCTGACTTCAGGACTGGTGCTCTATCCACTGCACCGTCTAGCAGCCCCCAGAAAATATTTTTTTTAAAGAAATGCTTATGAGTACAGATAATTTCAGAATTGAAAATAACCTTCCCAAAGATTTAATTGTAAGAATTATAATTAGTCATATGAATTGGCTGGAGAGACAGTTTCAGAAATCCCTTCTTTTTAAAAAACTAAGTTGGGTTCATAAACCATATTAAATTGAAGTAAAACGTCAATCATCTTACTGACTTTTAACTGTTCAAGAAGTTTTTGCTGAGTTATCAAGCAACACAGGTTTAAAACTTGAGTTTCCATAAAAAAATATCATATGACTTTTGAAATGGTATTAGAACAGAATTTCCAACAATTTCCAAAATGGCCCAAAACATACTTTTGCCATTTTGTTCTAATTTTTATGCAAAGTGACATTTTCAGCATTGGCAATTACCAAATCAAAATATTGGTCAACTCTGAAAAATGTTGATGCTCTGTGTCCCACAGTATCAAATATCCTACCAAGATTTAGTTCTTTATGTAAAAAAATAAACAAGTACATCCATCTCATTAGTATACCAATTTGCTTTCATCTTTACCCAAGAATTGTTTTAAAATAAATTTCTTTATGATTTATTATCAGTAAATATACCCAGGGTCATATAAAAATTTTTCAGGTGAAAAAGGATCACAAATGGAAAAAGTTTAAGAAGCCTTGTTTTATCATTCTTTCTGGATACTTTCTTCTCTTGGATTCAAAAACACTTAACTCATTCTATTCCTATCTGACCATTTCTATATCCTTTCTATCTCCTTTCTTGATTCCTCATCCTCTAGGTTACCATCTTGAGTGGTGGTTCCCCAAGGCTCTGTCAATGTCATTCTCTGTGTCTCTGTCTCTGTCTGTCTGTCTCCCTTCCCCATATTCATTCATTCATTCATCCATTTACTTATTTATACATAACATACATACTTATATACATGCATGCATATAACATTGGCAATCAGTCTCATTCAATTCCAGTCTCATCTATAGTCTCATTGTAAATTATTAGTGAGTCTATATCTCTAGCCCTGATCTTTCTCTTGAATCTTGGTCATTCATTTGTCATGAAGTTTTACTCACTGCATGATCCATCAGGAGGCACTTATAGCCAAATATATATATATATATATATATATATATATATATATATGTATACACACATATACACATGCATATACCTATATATACACACATATATGTATATATATACATACACCTATATATACACACACTATATATATATATATATATACACACATACATATATATCCTTTCCATACTATCAAAATCATTAATTTCATTAAAGCCATCCCCTTAAATAATCATGTAAAGGAAATGAGGTAAAGGAAATTTCTGGGACCTCAGACTCGAGACAGTTTCCCCAAAACTGCTCTACTCATACTTTACTCTGATGATTCTCACCCATTCCTAACCTGACCATCATCTCTCTCCCTTAACTCTCATATTTCATCAGTTATTAAAACTTGTCAATTTTACTTCCTTTAATACCTGTTGCAACTATTTCCTCCTCACTATTTTCATTACCACCACCTTAAAACAGACCTAAAATCTAGCATTTGTAAGAACTGATTTTAACTATAAGATTAATAATATGCATAACCAATGGAACAATGGTTAAAAAGACATGAATGAATAATTCATCAAGACAGAAATATAAGCTATTAATAATCATATGAAAAGTTCCTCAAATTCACTAGCAATCAGATACATGCAAATAAATACAAGCTTAAAGTATTTTGGTGTTTTGGATAGAGGGCTGCCCTTAAAGTTCAGAAAGATTTTGGTTCAAATCCTAGTTTGTGTCCATTTCTTGGTAATCCAGGGAATTTTCTAAGATTCTAAACTGGGGACAAGTTTCTAGCTCTGTTAATCTGCATTGTTGGGAAGAGTTTTTCATGTCAACATGATCATACATATGAACAATAATACAAATGAAAAATACAAATTGAGCATCAGACTGTTTCCTCCTCCCATCTAAGATTGGCAGCCAGAAAAGCTACCCCAGTTACCCTCTCAAAACCATAACTCATGAGGCCCCACCCTCTAATGTTTACTTTTACCAGTCATAGGAGACATTAATTCCAAGCAGAAGGCATTTAATCAAACAGCATAGCATGTAAAGTGACAATTTAAAAAATTCTGTCTCTCATTGCAAAATAAAACTAACCTCTGACACATTAGCACAAATGCAGAAAATATGGGTGACTAGGGAAGGCAAACATATTAGTAATATGTTTCTAAGACACACATATGACCAAAGCATCCAGACATCCATCATTACAGGGCTGGTAGTATCTGTTCTCTGTTAATATCCTTTTGCTGATCTCTGATGGATGATGAATCTTTGTTCTCCGCTTAGATTACTGTTTTTACCCTTGGTTTTGTTGGTTTTGTGATCAATTTCCCACTCTCCACTTTGTTTCTTTTGGCCACATAGTTGCTAAGGCTCTCTCCTATTATTTTCTCTTTCTTCTGAGACTCAGCTCTGCTAAGCTGACCCTCTGCTTATCATCTCCTAAAGATACAATGATAAGAAAGCCTCTCCATGACAAGGAAAGATTAGTAGCTTTTTGGTTCATAGCCTATGCTGCGTTATCAGACCTAATAACTAACAAAAGCTAGTCAGAATACCACAAACTAAGATGAAGTCTACATTTTTGACTGTCTGAGTTTGATGCTGATTTAAATACCACAGTACCTACCTAATATCTGATAAAGTTAGAAAATCCCTGCTTTAATCCTTAGTGGGGAAAATAAGGTCAAAAGTGAAAAAAACTTAGGTGGAAAGAATCATTGAACAAAAAGCATTTTCTTTGCTTGATTACAATTTGTCAATTCATTGGTTTGGATTTAGAGGCTAGAATTTGGGGCAAGATTTTACCCCTTATTCTGTCTTTTAAATTTATTTTATTTGTATTTTATTATTTGTAATTTTTTGGATAACTTTGTAAATTTGTTATAATTTTTTAAATTAACCTTTTTGTCAATTAGACAAAATTTATAAGCTCTTTAAGGAAGGTTGGAGGTTAAAGCAGCAGCAGCAATGGGAGTTGCATTATAGGAAATGATGCCAGTTAAGATAAGACAAATGGTTCCAGGGAAAAATCACTGGACTTAAATCCAGTAATTCTGGGCTTTTCTCCTGGTTCTGAATAAAAGTTTAAGGTTTTGATATGTTAAAATGTAAAATACCCCTGAGGAAGGTAACACACACTGCTACTAGCAATTGTTTAGCTATATGTACCAGCACCTAGGTGGGCCCAGTGGATAGAGTGCTGGGTGTAGAGTCAAGAAGACTTAAATTAAAATCCAACCTCAGACACTAGCTGTTCCACCTTGGATAAATGAATTAACATGTATCTACCTCAGTTTCCTGATCTGGACAGTATCATATTTACAAAAATAGGATTCCAGGATTGTTGTGAGGATGAAATGCAATAAAATTTATAAAGCATTTCGCAAACCTTAAAGCACTACATAAATGTTATTTATCATCATTATTAGAGACTTGAGTTTGAATTCCTAATTTGCCACCAACTAGTTGTATGATATTAAGTAAATCTTAGGATTTCAGTTTCCTCATATCTAAGCAGAATATATGAAGGCTGAGTAGATTTCTTATAAAACTAAAATTCTATAAATATATTATTTTTATAAAATAAAAAAAAAAGACTAACGTGTTGACACTGGATCCTTTGGAGTAGAGCCACAAATGAAGGAAAGGGATAAGAGATATGGATACTTCACCCAAACCTGTTCATCTTAGTGATTTCTTTTGGGTGGGCAGGACCATTCATACTCCCTCTCCTGTTTCTAACTGTGTAATTATCTTTGTCTCTTCCTTTTTATCTCTCTTTCTACCAATGAACATATTCTCTTCTCTATTCTCAAAGCCACCAATTTTAGGCAGTCACTTTTGACAAACTCTCTTAGCTATCCCTATAACCTTTTTTTTTTTTTAAAGTAAAGTCTTTTGGGGCAGTTAGGTGGTACCATGGATAGAGCATCAGCTCTGAAGTCAGGAGGACCTGAATTCAAATTTGGCTTCAGATACTTAATACTTCCTAGCTGTATGACCCTGTGCAAGTCATTTAACCCCAATTGCCATAGCAAAATTAATTAATAACAGTCTTTTATTTTCAAAATATACACATGGATAATTTTCAACATTTACCCTTTCAAAACCTTGTGCTCCAAATCAATAAGGAGCCACTGAAGGTTCTTGAGGAAGGGAATATCTTGGATGAGCAGTGCTCTGACAGGTCATCTCATAGACAGCTGTGCATACAAAGCCCCACATTATGACTAAAACTACTTTCAGGAGATCAAAAACTCAAAACCTTCATTCTCAGCTTCTCTCATCCAGACCAAATGAAACCTACTTCATGAGTCTGAGTTGAGACTTGTTTAGGCTCCGGCCTCTACAACCCACCTTTTGGCTTGCTGCCTGCCGCCTCCTGCTCAGAGCTGTGGACTCTGGTTCGGCTTCACATCTGCTCATTAGGCTGCCCCGCCTCTCAGGTGGGTGCTTCCCATCAAAGGAAGCTGGAATCCCAGACCCAGGGATTGTGGGTATCCCTGCCCATCCAGCCTGATTTGGTCCCCTCCTGATTTAATTCTGTGATGGCCAATGATAAAATCACTGCTGAAAATGTTCCTGAAGGAATAGATGAAAAAACATTTATTAAAAAAGCAAAAAACTTAAATAATTATTAAATAAGCCCTGGGATTCAGAGAGAAGACAGGTTTTGTTTTCAAGAGTTCACATTATAATGAGGGGGCAGGGAAGGAGAGAAAACATATAGGAGGTTTGAGCAGAAAAAGAGAAAGGTTCAGTAATCCTTGGCAGAGAGTCTAGTAAAACCTTAGCAATTGAACCATTTGACAAGCCAAAGGCCTTTGGGATTAAGAAGTTTCTTCTTCTGGTCTTCCATAGCTGTGGTCCCTGGCCAGCTGGGCCTGAAACCAGAATTAGTTCTTAGGCTGAATCTCCATTTGAGGTTTGTGCCTGCTCACTGGTGACTACGAGGGTAAAGCTGGAAACAGGAGCTGCTTGTATGTGGAGGGGGAAGGGAGAGGGCCTGGGTTCCAGCTCTGGGGCTGTGGCTGCCAGTCTCCTAGAGGCTGGTTCAGGTGGTTGGGGCCTTCTGGCACCACTCTCCCTCAAAGTGCTGGCTTGTCTCCTCCATTCGTGGCTAGGGGTCAGCATTTGGTGCTGGTCATTTTGGGGATGGCTTCTCTTCTTCACAAGGGCTGCATCTCTTGATGGCGTCCGCAAGGACAGAGTAGGAAGTAGAAACAGGGTAAGAGTCAAATCCTGAGGGTGCATGTATGTGTGTGTACATATCTATATATATATACATATATATAGATAAATAGATAGATAGATATAAACACAGAAAGTTAGGAATATTAGAATACGAGCCAAATCTTGAAGGTATATGTGTGTGTGTGTGTGTGTGTGTGTGTATGAGCCAAATACTGAGGAGATATATATATATATATATATATACATATATATATATATAATGATGTATGTGTGTATATGTATATGTATGTGCATATATATATATATATATACACAACTAGAAAGAGGAGGAGTAGGAATATTAGGGTAAGAGCAAAATGCTAAGGATATATATATATATGTGTGTGTGTGTATGTGTGTATGTATAAAGTGATTTATATATTATATATATACATATATATACACAGAAAGGAGAGGAGTTATTCAAATAGGCTTCTCTTCACAAGGGCTGTATCTCTCTCTCTCTCTCTCTCTCTCTCTATATATATATATATATATACCCTCAGGATTTGACTCTTGTCCTAATATTCCTACTTCCTACTCTGTCCTTGTGGACACCATCAAGATATATAGATATGTGTGTTTTTGTGTGTGTATAATATACATTTATATATGTGTGTGTATATAATATATATTTATATATAGATGGGTGTATATAATATATATATACCCATCTATATATAAATATATATATATACATATATTATACCTATATATACATAAATATACATATATTATACACACAGAGAGAAAGAAGAGGAGTTATCCAACTAGAGATGAGGCCAAAAAAACAAAGTAGGAGACAGGGAGAAAAAGGGAACAGCTATGCAAGGTTGTGTAGGAGCAGAAAAGAAACTGTAAGCATCAGCAGAGACGGTGTACGCCAGAGGCTGCAGCAAAGGAGGTGGGTGTGAGATGTAAAAGAAGGCTGTGAACTTCCCCAAGGCCAGGAAGCAGGAGTGAGAGCAGGCCCAGTGAAGTCCCCCCCCTTCCCTTCTCCCAGCCGGTGCCATGTGGCTTCCTTCACTGCTCTCTCTCCTCCTGTCGTGGGTGGGGAGCGGCCTGAATGCTCCCAGCCACTTGCCCCAGGGAGGAGAGTTGCTGGCAGCCAGAGCCTAAAGCTGAGTATCTGCCTGCGGGAGAGAGTGCCCAGCACCTGATTATTGGCGACTGGGGAGGGATGCTGG
>JAJPUD010001317.1:70089-84881 GCA_023553655.1 Myrmecobius fasciatus
CCCTCTACGGTCCCTTTTGGTCCTGAATCTTATGCTCTATGGACATACCGGGCATGACAATGGGTAGCCCCTATTGGGGTCTGTAAAGGGGTCCTCAGGGAGATTCAATGCCAAAGGCACCTGCCAGGGGCTTTCTGGAACCGAACTTCCCAAGGAGCTTCAGGACCCTTGCTGGGAGCTTTGTCTAATCATGACTGTAAGTGCGGTTCTCTGGGAGAGGGTAGGTCACTAGAAGGTATCCTTAATTTTCCATAAGGTAGGGCAACTAGGTGGCTTGATGGATAGAGTGCTGGGCTTGTAATCAGAAAGATTTATCTTCCTAGGAAATCTGGTCTCAGACTGGTACTAGCTGTATGACCCTAGGCAAGTCACTTAACCTAACCTTTGTCTGTTTCCTCATCTGTAAAATGAACTAGAGAAGGAAATAGCAAACCACTCCAATATCTTTGCCAAGAAAATCCCAAATGTATGCACAAATGACTGAAAATAAAACAATTAAAAAAAAAAACACCCCCCCAACCTATTAATATAACTTTCCTTCTTTGATGTTTATAAATACTTTGCCTGAAAGGAAAATTGTTGCCAACTCATTGGGTGGTGACTTACCCAGATTTTCTGGGTGGGAGTTTTGAGCCAGGGAGGTGAGTAATTCCCAGAAGTGTACTGAACCCCATTGTGTCATGGGGGAACCTTTGACAAAAAGGTTAATTGAATTCCATTTGTAAATCCCACTGTAGATTAACATGCCTCTTAGGCTCAGGCTGATTTTGTATGCTAGACATGGAGATCACTCATTCTAGAGTATACCAACACTGAAGTTCCAATAGATCTATAATCACATCAACTTAAATATTCTCTACAATCCTTGTTTGCCTCCCTGTCTTGTATGACTTTTGTGCATGTCTTCTCATAAATTCACCATGGTGGGGATGGAAATGGGAGTATTCCACTTTTCATCTTAGGAACATTTCTTAAATTTTCTTTTATATATGCTCTATAGTAAGTAGGATATATAAAAAATGGTACTTTGTACTGCAGTCTGCATTTGGCTCCTCATTACTGGGTAATCTTAGAGAGACATTACTTATTATATATAATCTCAGAAAGACTATCTGGGCCTAATTCTCAAGGGATCAGGGATTCCCCAAATTATTCTTGCTACTAGTTTTGGCCTGATATTCCCTGGTATAGAAGATACATGTCAGTAGGACAGCCTCAGATCAATAAAGTCATACTAGTCTAAAAGTAGACACTTATTAAATCAGAAAAGAACAAGACAAGATATTCAGAATTTATTCATTTTTTTAAATAATAGTTTTTAATTTTCAAAATATATAAAAATAGTTTTTAACATTCACTCTTGCAAAACCTTATGTTCCAAATTTTTTTCTCCCTTCCTTCCCCCCACCCTTTCCCCTAGATGGCAAATAATCTATGTTAAACGTGCAATTCTTCTACACATGTTCCCACATTTATGATGCTGCACAAGAAAAATCGGATCAAAAAGGAAAAAAAATAAGAAAGAAAACAAAAAAAGCAAGCAAGCAAACAACAACAAAAAGATGGAAATACTATTTTTTGATCCACATTCCTCTTCTCTCTGGGTGCATATGGCGCTTTCTAGCTCAAATCTGTTGGAATTGGTCTGAATTGCTTCATTATTGAAAAGAGCCACTTTCATTACAGTTGATTGTCATATAATCTTCTTGTTACTGGGTGCAACATTCTCTTGGTTCTGTTCATTTCACTCAGCATCAGTTCCTGTAAGTCTCTCCAGGCTTTTCTGAAATCGTCCTGCTGATCATTTCTTTTAGAAAAATAATATTCCATAACATGCATATACCATAAGTTGTTCAGTTATTCTCCAGCTGATTGGCATCCAACTCAGTTTCCAGTTCCTTGCCACTACAAAAAGGGCTGCCACAAACATTTTTGCACATGTGAGTCCTTTTCCTTCTTTTATGATATTTTTTTTGTGATACAAACCCAGCAGAGACACTGCTGGATCAAAGGGTATGCACAGTTTGATAGCTCTTTGGGCACAGCAGAACTTATTCATTAGGCTGGCATTCATGAACAATTACCTCAGAACATCAGCTGTCTATTCCATAATCATTCCCTCTCTGCCCCCCACCTTTTTTATAACAGGTACCAAATAAATTTCCTTTCATATTTAGTCATTCTGTAAATTATTAAATTTTAAATTCCCTATTTCTTTATGTCTGTGGAGGTGGTCTACCATTCCTACAAGGAGGAAAACAGCCTAAGCAAAACATTAGCACTAAAGTGCCAACAACAAAGTCTTAGAAATCTATTTCCTTGCAGAGAGTTAAATTATGAAATGTGGGGTTAGTCACAAAAGAAACAAGTGAAAATATTGTGCAAACTAGCCAGATCTGGACCTCTTGAAGATAATCTGTCAGCTGTAACTCAAAGGTTCTTTTCCAAAAAAAAAATGTACCTCTCCTATGTAGGGGCCATAGTGCCTGAACTTCAGACATTAAGGATTCCTCCCCCTCCCTTTACTTTTTCTTTTGACAATTCTCTTGTTTAAATTTTTTGTAATGAAATATTTTATTTTTATATTCACTTCATGTCCAACTTTATGCCTTTTCTTTCCTTTCCCAGAGAGACATACCTTGTAACAAATGATAACGGAAAAAATGAAGTTCAGGAAAAACCAATCAATATCACAAAATAACAGACCTTAACATTGTATAAGCCCTGTGTTCCCACAAATTAGGGAAAGAAATACATCTTTTCATGTCTTTTTCAGGACCAAGCTTGGTATTCAGTTTCTTTTTTTCATTTTCCTCTAATCTTTCTTTATATTTTAAGATTTTGTTCATTTCATTCTGCATCGATTAATATAAATCTTCTCATGTATTTCTGTATTCTTCATTGCCATTATTTCCTATGGTGAAGCAATATTCTATTACATGCATGTACTTACATTCATGTATCCCAATTTGCTTAACTCTCCTCCAGTTGATGGATTCTACTTTTTTTCCCTACTTATTTGCTACTACAAAAAGTGCTGCTATAAATATTTGGTACGATTCTCATTTAAAATGCAAATACTTCTAGACTAAAGCTAATTAAAGTTATTCACACAAAGTTATTACTCTGAAGTCTACTTCATTTTAAGTGACAAGTAAACTGATTGGGGGGGAGGGGAGACAGAAAAGAGAGAACTTAAGGATTCAAAAGTGCATCTGAAATGTTTATCTCTCTATGAATCTCCCCTTCTCCCTTGATTTTCTGCCTTTCTTCTGATTTTGACTACATTTATTTTATTTGTACAAAAACCTTTAAAATTTTAACATAATTGGGTAATGATCAAACAAGTTGTGGTACATAATTATTATGTAATAAATGATATGCTATAGGAAATGATAAGATCAATAATCTTAGAAAATCTTGAAAACACCTGAAATAATGAAAAGTGAAATGAACAGAACCAAGAGAACATTGTATGTAGCAGAGCTTCTTAAACTTTTCCCACTTGCTACCTCTTTTTGCCTAACCCCAGGAATGTGGATTTATAAAATAGTTATACAAATCAAACATTTACTCATAATAAATTATTATTTCACAGTCCCCACATTCAGTTATGGGGTTGCAACCATATGAGGTTGCAAACCACAGCTTAAGCAGCTGGAGTATACAGTAACTGCAATATTGTTTTAAGAATGACTTTGAATGAATAAGTCATTTTGACTATTTTAAGTATCCAAATTAACTATATTGAACATATGAAAAAAAAATGCTTTCTGCATCCAGAGAAAGAACAGATACATATAAATATGCATACACACCTGTTTGTGTCTCGTAGTAGTCATTTATAGGGTGAAGGGGAAAGGGAAGGAAAAAAGGAGAAAAAAAATTTACTCGATAATTTTATTATATATTTAAAATGAACAGTAATAGTTTCATGTGCAATCATCTTTTTTATTGTACTACAGTAAATTCAATAGTAAATGCCATGCTACAAGTATAACAAAGGATAATGGAATGGCCCCTCTGAAGGAAAGTTTGCAAACTGGCCATGAATCTAAGAAGTAAGATCTTCTGGTATCTACTACATTTGTTTCCATGTCCTACCATAGCAATCTTCTCAGGAGTTTTTAGGCCTGGTTTTTAATGTATAGTTCAAAAGGGACCCATGACTTAATCATGTATGTATATCTAGAGAACAGGGGAAAAGTTGCAAGGTACCATCAAGGATGCAGACATTGCTGATCTTGAACTCTAACATCAATCATCCCTGGCAAACCCTTGATGGAATAGGATGACATAGGATTCCAACAGTTTTCAAGAAAACCTGCCTCCCAAAACTATCTTCAGGGACTCATAGAAAATGGGATAATACAAACACCCAGAAAAAAATCTGTTCAACCAAACTCCTCTGAGCTATCCTTCACCCATTAGAAAAAAGGTTTTTATGTGGTTTTCTTATTTTTCATTTAAAGAACTGAGTCAGTTCTGCCATATGAGACCCAATTTAGAAACACTAGCTCAGAAGCCTGGGTTAGCTAAGCCTGTAGTGGCAGGATTGGGGATGGGAGGGGAAAGCTAATTTCCTCCTTAAAGTTTTTGTCAACAGTTTTTCCTTTCTTGCTCCATAGATCAATTATTCTGCCTTCCTTATTATGAAAAACATAGTCAAAAGAAAGAGTATATTTTGAGAGTTTCTGAAAGACTTCTTTGCCTAAATACCTCCTTTACAATCTGTCAGACTATCAAAAATTTCATCATTACAATTGGGTTTTTGGATCAAAGTGGTGTTTCCTGAAGGCTCTTGTTAAAATGCATGCAAATGAACTAGAAGAAGGCAGAGAACACATATACCTCTTTTCCTGGCAAATCTATCAAGATTAGATCTTAATGTTTTTTTCAGATTTCTCTTATGTTGTAAAATTCATTTTTAAAAATTAATTTTCATTCCTGTCCATTCATGTCCTGTCCAAATCAGCTAGGTTTGCTTACTTGCCTGTCCTATAAGTGGCAGTTGATTGACACTTGGTGGTGGACATAACTGGACCCATGGGAACCATTCCTTTGGAGGATGGCTAACAAGAGCTGGGCTGGAAGTAAGGTCTGGAAGGTATGACTATTCCCTGGTATCTAGTGCTATGGTGGATTGAAGATTATGACAGATTGAAGAGAAGATAGAACTGTTTAAATCTTACTTTGCTTTTATTTCTTAACCAAAGAGATAAGAGAGTGGTTAGAATCACAAATTAAGTGAACAGGCTCAGAGTAAATTGCTAAATCAAACATTTTAAGTGCTTACCATGTGCCAGACGGTATGCTTAGTGCTAGGGATACAAATATAAGCAAACAAAACTGTCCCAGGTCTGAAAGCTTATATTTTAATAAGAAGGTAACACATGTAGGGGTGCTGAAAAGAGGGAAGAGTAGGAGGAAAGAAGAATTTACTCTCAAGGTAATGTGGCAGGGAGGAATATCTACAAAAATATAGTTTGCCCAGGTTAACAGAAGAGGAAATAAATTATTTAAATAGCCCCATTTTAGAAAAAGAAATAGAACAAGCTACTAATCAATTCCCTAAGAAAAAATCTCCAGGGCCAGATGGATTTACATGTGAATTCTACCAAACATTCAAAGAACAATTAATTCCAATTCTATATAAACTATTTGAAAAAATAGGGAAAGAAGGTGTACTACCAAATTCCTTCTATGATACTGATATGGTGCTGATAGCTAAACCAGGTAGAGTGAAAACTGAGAAAGAAAACTATAGACCAATTTCCCTAATGAATATCGATGCAGAAATTTTAAATAAGATATTAGCAATGAGATTACAGAAAGTTATCCCCAGGATAATACACTATGACCAAGTAGGATTTATACCAGGAATGCAGGGCTGGTTCAATATTAGGAAAACTATCAGCACAATCAATTATATTAATAACAAAACTAACAAAAACCATATGATTAGCATTTGATAAAATCCAACACCCATTCCTATTAAAAACACTAGACAGTATAGGAATAAATGGGTTTTTCCTTAAAATGATCAGTAGCATCTACTTAAAACCATCAGCAAGCATCGTATGTAATGGAGACAAACTAGAACCATTCCCAGTAAGATCAGGAGTGAAACAAGGCTGCCCACTGTCACCATTACTATTTAATATTGTATTAGAAATGTTAGCTTTGGCAGTAACAGAAGAAAAAGAGATTAAAGGAATTAGAGTAGGTAGTGAAGAAACCAAATTATCACTCTTTGCAGATGATATGATGGCATACTTAGAGAACCCTAGAGACTCAACTAAAAAACTACTAGAAACAATTCACAACTTTAGCGAAGTTGCAGGATTCAAAATAAATCCACATAAACCATCAGCATTTTTATATATTACCAACAAAGTTCAGCAGCAAGAGATACAAAAAGAAATTCCATTCAAAACAATTGTTGATAGTATAAAATCTTTGGGAATCTATCTGCCAAGGGAAAGTCAGGAACTATACAAACTAAATTACAAAACACTTTCCACACAAATAAAGTCAGACCTAGTCAATTGCAAAAACATCAAGTGCTCATGGGTAGGCTGAGCGAATATAATAAAAATGACAATATTACCCAAACTAATTTACTTATTTAGTTCCATACCAATCAAACTCCCAAGAAATTACTTTACAGATCTGGAAAAAAAATAGTAGCACAGTTCATTTGGAAGAACAAAAGGTCAAGAATTTCAAGGGAATTAATGGAAAAAAAAAAGGCTGATGAAGGTGGCCTTGCTGTACCAGTTCTAAAACTATATTATAAAACAGCGGTCATCAAAACCATTTGGTACTGGCTAAGAAATAGAGTAGTCAATCAGTGGCATAGGATAGGATCACAGGACAAACTAGACAATAACTATAGCAATTTAGTGTTTGATAAACCCAAAGACCCCAGCTTTTGGGATAAGTACTCACTATTCGACAAAAACTGCTGGGAAAATTGGAAACTAGTGTGGAAGAAATTGGGGCTTGACCCACACCTAACACCACATACTAAGATAAGATCTAAATCGGTTCATGATTTAGATATAAAGAGTGATATTATAAGCAAATTAGAGCAACACAAGATAGTTTATCTCTCAGACCTATGGAGATGGAATAAATTTATGTCCAAAGAAGAACTGAAACTCTTAATTGAACACCAGATAGATAATTTTGACTACATTAAGTTAAGAAGTTTTTGTACAAACAAAACTAATGCAGACAAGATGAGGAGGGAAGCAATAAATTGGGAAATCATCTTTACATTTAAGGATTCTGATAAAGGCCTCATTTCTAAAATATATAGAGGATTGTCTCATATTTATAAGAATTCAAGCCACTCTCCAATCGATAAATGGTCAAAGGATATGAATAGACAATTTTCAGATGATGAAATTAAAACTATTTCTAGTTATATGAAAAGGTGCTCCAAATCACTATTGATCAGAGAAATGCAAATTAAGACAACTCTGAGGTACCATTACACACCTGTCAGATTGGTAAGATGACAGGAAAAGATAATGACGAATGTTGGAGGGGATGGGGGAAAACTGGGACACTGATACATTGTTGGCAGAACTGAAAGGATCCAACCATTCTGGAGAGCAATTTGGAGCTATGCTCAAAAAGTTATCAAACTCTGCATACCCTTTGACCCAGCAGTGTTTCTACTGGGCCTATATCCCAAAGAGATCTTAGAGGAGGGAAAGGGCCCCACATGTGCAAGAATGTTTGTGGCAGCCCTTTTTGTAGTGGCTGGAAACTGGAAACTGAATGGATGCCTATCAGTTGGAGAATGGCTGAATAAATTATGGTATATGAATGTTATGGAATATTATTGTTCTATAAGAAACGACCAGCAGGATGATTTCAGAGAGACCTGGAGAGACTTGCATGAACTGATGCTGAGTGAAATGAGCAGAACCAGGAGAACATTATACACGGCAACAACAATACTATATGATGATCAATTCTGATGGACATGGCTCTCTTCAACAAGGAAATGCTTCAAACCAGTTCCAATTATTCAGTGAAGAAAGCCATATACACTCAGAGAGAGGGATATGAAATGTGGACCACAACATAACATTTTCATGCTGTCTATTGATGTTTGCTTGCATTGTGTTTCCTTCCTCAGATTTTTTTTCTTGTAGATACAATTTTTCTTGCACAGCACGATAAGTGTGGAAATATGTATACATATATTCTATTTGTCAAGTATTTTAACATAATTAACATGTAGTGGATTTCCTGCCATCTAAGGAAGGGGTGGGGACTACGGGGGAAATTTTGTAACAGAGAGCTTTGTAGGGGTCAGTGTTGAAGAATTACCCATACATATGTTTTGCAAATAAAAAGCTTTAATACAAAAGAAAAAAAGGTAATATGGCAGACAAGAAGGAAATGGAGTCCAGAGAAGTGTCAGGTAAAACATGACTGGGTCCTTCCTATAATGGGGTCCCAAGAAAGGAGTCACAAATGAGGAAAAAATCCCAGGATGGAGTTTTTTCAGAAGTGGGGGCAATGCAGCAGGTAAGAAAAAGGAGTTGACATCTGGAAAGAGTCAAAAGTCTTCACCCATGTCATGTCATGTCATGGATACTGAAGCAATTGCCAGATGTGATGTATCATAAAAGATGCAAGTGTCTGTGATCTTGGAAAGATTGTCGAAGACAATAGAACTGTGATCACCTAGGGCCAGGATGACTGTATCAAGAATATTTATCACATTAACTTCATTGCCACTATTGATAGATAGGGGACAATTCTAGACTTACACAGAATCACTTTTCACTGCCACTTTACTATTATTAGTGTATATATATAAGTAATATATATGTATAATATATACATATATTAGTATAATAATATATATTATTAGTATTAGTAAAAGGCAATTCTACCTTTCCTGGGAATGATAGTCATCAATTAACCTATCACTCTATTCACATTTACTTTTTTGGCTACTACTTCACATGATTAAGTCATATTGAGTTCCAAAACCTTTAGCCCTCTCTAGATCTTATTTTGAACAAATTGCTATATGTTTATAACATAATAATGTTATGTATTACATTGTATAATATGAATACTTGCTGTTTCCTCCCAAAAGAAAATATGTTCCTTGAGGAAGAGAATTATTTCGTTTTTGGTTTTGTACTCCTGGCACTTAGACTAGTGCCAGGCACATAGAAGGTACATAAGAAATGAGTTGAATTGAGTTCAAATTGACTTGGAATCAGAAAATCTAGATTCAGATTTTGGTTTTGCTCTATGTAGGCACTTTTGAGTAAGTCATTTCATTTCTCTTGACCCAAGTTTCTCCATCTGTAAAAAGAGAACCTTGGATTAAGTAAAGTCTCTGTTAACCCCAAAATCTTAATTTTTTTAACCCAAGTATAAGATTTTATATTTATGTGTGCCCAAAATTAATAATATAAGCTTTATTACATCATTCCAGCCTGTCTTTTTTGAAATCCATTCTATCATCTAAGACATTAGCTATTCTATGTTAAATATGATTGCTCTTTGAATGTATGAGCTTTGTTACATCATTCTAGCTTTTTTTTGAAGTCCATTCTATCATCTAAGACATTAGTTATTCTATGTTAAATATTGCTCTTTGAATGTATTATTATGAATGATGCAGTGGTAATTTTGTCCCTAAGTTCCACATTAATGCATCTCAAGATTCAATGCAGTGCAGAATATATTTATATCTATTTTCCTTATCGTGGTCAACTTTCCTTTATTGGATCTTCATTCCCAGGTGATTCATTAATTAAAATATCAATGTTGCCTCTTGTCACTGCTTGATTTCATTATAAAGATTTGCCTTTGTATCAGAAGGTCAATAAATCATGCAATGAAAATTCCTCTAAAAAGACCTTTGTTTCTTTGAAAGGGGAAACAAATTCTTAAGACACAGGCTGGAAAAATGTTCTTCAAAGTATGTCCACTAGACCATGGGAAAGCATTAATGAAGAAAGATTGGCCTCTGTAAATACAAGGTTGCATTCCTGTTATTAAAAGTTGGTTAAAGTTTAAATTCTAAATCCTTGACAAAATTTTTAGGAAGAATCCTATTTGTTTGAGATAGGCTTTTTTTGCTCAGTCAGCCTTGACAGGAGTGAGTTCTATGACTTTCCCAGGTGGGGTGGTGAGGTCAGACTAGCAGGTGTTGATAATGGATTTGTGACAAAGACTCAGGGCCTGTGCAAGACCTGCTGTTGATTGATTAGTGCAAGATGGAGCAGATGCTTGCTCAGGTGAGTTGGAAGCAGATTGGAGGCTGGATGAGAAGAAATGGATGGAATAAGAGGGACTGAGAGGAAAGTGGGAGGTTGAAGGCTACATTCATCAGTGGAGCAGGTAAGCCCTAAAGGGGAAGGGGAAGTTGCAGTTAGCAACCAAACAGACTGATAAAAGGAAAGGAAAAATCAGCAGTTACTAAATCAGCTGAAAATGGGAGAAGTTGAGATAATGGTGAAGCTGGGGCTGGACAGAAGCTTAAGATAGCATTCCTTCCCAAAGTGGGAGTTGATCCAATCTCCTTAAGGAAGTATGAACCTCTCATAGGCAGCTGGCGTATTTTGGTTAATTCTAGCATGAGATGAAATGTCCTGTCCTGCTTTTATAGGACTTTGTTATTTGAGAGAAAACTTAAATCTGTTAGGGCTTCATCCAGGAATGAGTCAAGAGGTAAGCAATATTTATTACTTATTAGAGCTGATAAGGACTTCTTTTAGGAAGAGATTGTGTACAAATTTCCCTGAGCTCTCAGGGTTTTTCTCTTTTATTTGTCTCCTGGTGAAGAGTTTAATGGTGGGAAAAGGTGATCCAAGGGGTATTGACTTAGGTCCTTGACACCTTAATCCTTTGTGATTATAAATCAATTTATAATTAAATACCATTAATAAAGTCTCCTTCAATTTAGTACTCTTCCAAATATCATCACCGTGGGTCATCTTGGCAACCATTCCAAATAATGGTGGGGATTCCACCTCTGAGATATCATTAGCAAAGTACATCTTAAAACCAATCTCCTAATTAGAATTTTGAGGCCATTAGGTCTACAGGAATCTCAAACCCAGGTAGTCTCCCTGTGGCTGGCTAGTAAATTCCTTCATCCTGATCTAATCTCTGATTTATAATTGCCTTCTGTCTATGCAACAACAATAATAATAAAAACCAAACAAAAAAAAGGCCCCTCTGTATTCTCTTCTGTCTTAAAACCATCCCTTTTTTAAAAAACAAAAAAAACAAAAGCCAACTCGTCTTTATACATATTTACATACATATCTACATGTAGATATGTATGTATATGTATATGTGTGCATATTATATATAATATATAATTATTATTGAATGCTTCCAATCTGTATGAAACCTGTATGAAGAATCAAATGTCTTCATGCTTTCACACAGCCTGTCTCATTTCTAGAATTCACTCTCTTCCCATAATCATCTTGTAGATTTGCTGGCTTTCTCCAAACCTCAGTTTGAGTGTCATCTCCAAGAAATGTTTCCCCAGTCCCCAAAATTACTAGTGCTCTCTTTTCAGAAATTACTTTCTATCTAGTTTGTATATATATATATACTTTATATATATATTTTATACATTACTATATATATACATATACATATATATACACACATACAGACATAGTAATTTAAGTTCCCTGAGAGTGAGGAATCTTTTGCTCTTGACTCTTTTTTTCTAACTACTAGCACTGTGCCTGAGACAGATTAGACGTTTAAGAAATGCCTATTAAATCATCAAGAAATGAAATGTTGACTTTGCTGATGTTTTGGCTCATGCCTCAGAATCCCTAGGGTGTTTATCAGTATGCAATTGAAATGCTCCGGCTGTTGACTTCCTTGAGAAAGGTAAGATACAGTTTTGTTTTTCCTACAAAAGCCAACACCTTGAATGTTTGCCTTCAAAGTTTCTACTTTGATCAAAGTGGATCTAGGAAAGGAAGATATAAATAGAGAAATATTTTAACCACAATGCTTCACAAGATAAAAAAGCTTTCAGCTTCCTGGTTGTGTATTCTTATACCTAGCTGGTGAAATCGTCTGTCATCACAAGAAAATTTCTAATACTTTTTCTCTTTCCTCCTAGAGATAGCAAGTCTGTAGCTCTAAAGCCTTGCTAGAACTCATATTCTCTGAGTTCACTGCTTGAGTGGTAATATTATCCTTTGGATATATTATATATAATTCTTATACTTCTTACAGACATATGATACATTTTTGGACCAGTAGAATTTACTATATAAATATGTACTATATAAACATAAATTCTGTGTATAAATTCTAAATTTCTCTCTTGAACTAGTTATCCAAAATCAGCATGTAGAGTTTTGATAGCAATAGAGTGAAATGCCATAGGTAAAAATAACATTAATATTTACATAACAACTAAAATTTTTTAAATCTCTTCATATATTTGGTCCTTTAAATCTGAGAAAATTTAGTAATATTGATTTTTGGCATGAATTAGACAAAGGCAAATTAATTGAATTTTCTAAAACTGCTTAGAATAATTTCACTTATGGTTTCTGTGGAAGAAGGTTGTGAAAATGAGAGAGGGAAAAAAAGAACTATCAGAATAGATAATTTGGAGGGATTAGGAAAATAGAACAGAGGTTGAATTTGAAATGGAAAATTTTGGCAAATTTTATAATGAAGAAAATTTTAAGGAGAACAACATCCTGGCTCAGAGTCAACTTCTAGTTGTAAGAGACAAGATCAGGGACAATTAAAAGGGATAGAAGGGATTAAGGAGGATAAAATACAATTAGGGAGTGGATCTTGAGGAGGTAGGCTCTAGAAGGATAAGGATAAGGTAGTTGACAAAACACTGTGAGGCAAGTAAGTAAGAAAAGATAATTGTACAAATAATTAAGTAAATTGGGAGAGTGAATTGGTGGAAGGAGATAAATTGGTGATGTATTGTTAACAGAATGTACTGTCTACAAAAAAGTTCTAACAAAAGTATTTAGACTTGCTCTATAAACACTCAGAATTAGTTTCAAGAACAAGGGCAAAAAACCTTAACCATTATGGAGAGCAAGAAAAATTGCACAGCAAATTGTGTTGAGTATATAATATTTGTATTTCTGCCAGAATTCAGGAGCTATTATCTGTACTCTCTCCTGGAAGAAATGTTAAAAGGACTAAAAGAATGACTCTCCTTGCTTTAAGTTGTTAGGAAGAATGAAGGATTCCCAAAGGAGATAGATGGAAAGCTTCAGTTGGGAATAAAAGAGGAGAAGGAGGTGGAAGAAAAAAAAAAACTTTATCCGTTTGGGGATGATACATGATGGGAAAGTGTTATACAGACAAAAAAAGGGAAGGAAAAATATACCTAGGCTAATGTTTCTCAAAGTGTGATCCAGGGACCACAACATCTCTTTTCATAATAGTGTTAACATGATTTAATTTCTAATATGTTATCAATCAATAGGAATAACCTATATAAACAAGTGCTCTTTGCAGTTTTCAATAATTATTATGAGTGTAACGAGGTCCTTAGATAAAAGAAATATCAAGAATTGTTGACCTGTATTGTATGTTTCAAAACATATCAGAGATTCTTTTTGAAGTTGTGAGAACACTGAATATTTTGCTTGTTTTCAAGAATGATAGAGTCAAGTCTCAGAAACTATTTTTTTTTAATTTATTTTTTTATTTTATTTGCATAACATATGTGTGGGTAATTCTTCAACAATGACCTTTACATAGCTTTCAGTTACAAATTTTTCCCCCCAACTCCCCACCCCTCCCCTAGATGGCAGGATATCCACTACATGTTAATTATGCTAAAATATTAAGCCTCAGAAACTATTAGGTGAGATTATTTTATGACGCACAGAGGAAGAGAAGTAGTTAGTGATTCTCTGTTCAAGGATGCAGAAAGATAGTTTCTGCAGTTCTGCTTTGCTGTTTTTGATGAAGAAAAATGAAGGAAGGAAAAAAAGAAAGAAAGGAAATGAGAAAGAAGGAAAGGAAGAAAGGAAATAAAGAAGAAAAAGTATTTCCACATACACAGTAAAACACAAGGAAGATACTATATGAAATCATTAATCTCCATTTCACTTTAAAAAATTATATAATACATTCTACATATTATTTTCAAAATTGTGCCATTTATGTTTTTCCTTCTGAACTGTTTTCTTTTGGCATTTAACAAATATTTCAATAACCCTTTTTGGGGAGATTTCATTATTACGGACCTCTTCCATCTCCCCAATACACTTAAAAAATCAAGAGAAAGATTTATTACCTACTCAACAAATAAGCACAGTCAAACAAAATGAAATCATACAATACCTGTGTGCAAATATGTATATCTCTTTTGGTACCTTGTATCCATCATCTTTCTGTCAGGAAGCTGATAGTATGCTTCATCTCTGGTCCTCTAGAATCATGGCTGGCCATTGCATTAATCAGCATCCTTAAGTCTTTCAAAATTGTTTTCTTTACAATGTTGCTAAATTTGTATAATTTGTTTTTCCTGTTCTTTTTATTTTTCTTTTCATGCCCAGGATTCTTTGAAATGTCATCTTTGTAATTTTTTTTATTTCAACCTATGATAATTATTTATTTTTGTGTCTTTAAGATGTCCTCTTGAGAATTTTCTATCATTTCTCAACTGATTTCCCTCATAGAATGTTCTTTTACAGGATCTGATCTATCTTCTGAATTCACACGCGCGCATGTGTGTGTGTGTGTGTGTGTGTGTGTGTGTGTGTGTGTGTGTGTGT
>JAJPUD010001317.1:92238-119088 GCA_023553655.1 Myrmecobius fasciatus
CCTCTTTCTCTGTCTCCTCTTTCTCTCTGTCTCTGTCTCTGTCTCTCATCTCTCACCCTCCTCCCTGCTTCTCTCTCTGTCTCTGTCTGTGTTTCTCTCTTTCTCTCTGTCTCTCTCCCTTTGTGTCTGTGTCTTCCTCTCACCCTCTTTTTCTCTGTATATGTCTCCTCTCTGTCTCTGTCTCTCTTATCTCTCTCTCTCTGATCTCTCTCCCTCCCTCCTCCCCCTTTCTTCCCTCACTCTGTGTCTGTCTCTCTGCCTCTCTTTGTGTCTGTTTCTGTGCTCTCCCTCTCCCTCCCCCACTCTCTGTCTCTGTCTGTCTCTGTCTCTGTCTCTTTTTCTCTGTGCTCTGTGTGTGGCCCTCTATCTCTTCGTATATCTCTCTCTCTGTGTCTGTGTCTCCATTCCTCTCCCTCCCCCTCTCTTCCTCTCTCCCTTACCCTCAAGTTTCTCTGTCTCTGTCTCTCTCTGTCTCTCTATCTCTCTCTGTCTCTCTATCTCTCTCTGTCTCTCTGTCTCTCTCTCTCTCTCTCACTGCTGTTGCTTCAGAGTGCAGGCTACTCTTTCTCCTGGAAGGGAAAAGGACTTGAGGAATTCTCCAAATTCCAGATTATGGAAGACAAAGAAGTTCAGTGGTACAGACTTCCTCTGCAGTTAAAAGAAAAAAAGAATGGAGGTTTTCAGTGACTCTGCTTAGCCATGCTGAGGCAGCTACTTGTAAACCTGATGAATAACAAGATGGATGTGGGTTGTCTTCCCAGGGCAAACAGAGTAACTCCCAAGACTTGCCAGAAACAGATGACTATTAACGACTGTTGATTCTTGTGAACACAAATAATACTTCCAGAAGGAATTTAGAAAGCATTGCTAAAGGTTGTAAATAAAGCCTTGGGCAAGCAACTGAAGACTATAGGACCCAATGGGATTTTCTTCTTTGCTGCCCTTAGAAGGCAAAAGGAGAGAAAAAGAAAAAAATCATCTGGGAAGTAAACAGCTGATTAAGATAGTCTGTGAATATAATATTTGGATTTCTAGACCAGGGCTTAAAATAGAGAAAAGATGGACTTTTGTCTAGAGATGGATCTATTAAAAAGACTGGTTCTGGACTTTTGCAAAAGAAGGGAGGAGAAAACTACCCACATAAGGTTTCCAAGCAAGATACAAGGCACAAGAGTTAGAACTGGTTAACTAGGATAACAGGAGAGACCCTCATGCATTCTTGAAAGGCCAAATTCACAAAAGTAACCAGCAATCAAACCTATAGCTTCAGATGTAGTTACATAGAAACATAAAGCATGGCTCTAGTCCCAAAAGCCAACATACTTAGACTAATCAAGACCTGCAAAACTCCACACCCATTCTCTGGGAACCTAGAGGATCCCTGAATTCCCGAATTCTTGCCAAGGGTAGCAATATCACAAAAGCACAGAAGGGGTTATGGTAGATTATGAATTCCAGGCAGCCTAGAGGTAGAGGAGATAAAATGTGAATTTGAGAAATATAAAGTACTTAAAATATTTTAAGAATAGACAATAAGTCTAGATAACTATCTTTATCATTCTCATGTGTATTTTGAATCCATAGGGAAAGTATTGTAGAGAGACTGCTGGAAGAGAGAGGAAACTTCCAAGTTGAGTTAGGTGAATTCCAAGTAATAAAATAATTGCAGAGAACTAAATGAATTTTTTTTAACTGAAATTATCAGGAGGCTAAAGAGAATTTCAAGTTAATCCATACTAAAAGGGTTAGTGTTGGTGTTAGGGGAAGGAGGACATTTCTTTAAGAAAAGCTTTAAGAGAATGAACAAACAGCTGAAAGAAAATAAATTAGGCAGGTCTACAAGGAATGGATATTAATATGAAATGATGAAACTACTCTGAAAAATTGAATAAGGGCTGAATTTCAATAATCAGAAGGGAAGATGCTAGTTAAAGATTTTCTTTAGTTGGAATCCAGGGAATGGGGAAAGGGAAATGGCAATGCTTGATTTTGGAAACTAGATGCTAGTTAAAGATTTTCTTTAGAGAGAGTCCAGGGAGTGGGGATAGGGGGATGGCAATGCTTGATTTTAGAAACTAGATGATTACCTACATAGCAATTTTGACCTGAAACCTTGGAATCAATGCAAGAAAAGGCCACAAGGACTTAGAGCGCTTGGAAGTAAGAGTAGAATAGATTAGTAGGAAAAATAACCCTAAAATTTGAAGTCTAAAAGAGTAATCTTTGAACTATAAAAGGGAGTGACCACATGTAGTTCCTTCATAAGCTTTATTAATGCTTTGAACTTAGGCCAAGCTAATAAACTTCATGAAATTCTATGTAGAATTGACCATTGCTATATAGAGATTTCTTATTGAAATACAGATTAGTTGTGTAAAAAACAAAATATCTTAGCAAGAATTCCACACTCACTGATGGATGCAGGAAAGATTTATTTTACATTTTTGCAAGAATGGGTGCCTAGGTAAGCAGACACACCTTTGAAATTCCAAATGCAGCATTTTATTTTCTTTCCTGAAGCACAAATCCCTCCCCTGATTCCTCATTAATTGGATGTTACAGAAGTTACACGCCATGAATCTATAGCCTTCATTACATAGCTAGTCCCTGCTTCCAAAGGAGTTTCCATTCTAGGAGAGGAAAAGGTAACAGAAGAGGGCTAAGTGCAGAGAACAAAAGATTCTTTTCAAATATCAGGCAATCACCTTTTATTACAAAAGTCAGTCCTTGCCCCCAAGTAGCTTACATTCTTTTGGGGGGAATATAACCTCCACCCTTGATTATCCCTTATGTCCTTGTGAGTTTTAGTTTTCTAATTTAAGCTTCATTTATCCAATTTAATTTCTAGTTGTAGAAAACAAATGCCCATCTATTTCTCACAATTTCTCCTTTTTTCCCCCTTTTTAATAGTTGGTTTCCACATCCTTTTCAAACCCTTCAGAGATGGCTAACTTTTACATCCCCCCTCATCAAAGCTTATTAGCTGCTTATAGGAGTTCTATACCCCCAATTTCCATCCTGGGTCCAAAATGACTGGCCTATATGCCTAAATTAATCAGGTGGCTCCCCATCCAATTGCATTTCCCATACTGGCGAGAGATATATCTATACATCTTTTACTGCTTTTTAAGTCATCATGTAATTGAATATTTAAGATAGCCATCCTGGTAAAAAGAAAAACTCAGGCCAAATTAATCCTATGTAACAGTACAAAAATGGGCCACCAAATGTTGAGGTTCAGAGGGAGACTCCAAAAAGTTGGGGGTCATAGATGGTATCACAAGGTATCTTAAAAGAATTTGCAGGCTTGAACCCATCCCCAAGTCAAGGGGCAAAGTCCATTGCAATTGCAACATCAGTTGAAGTGGGCCAAGCTTCAAAAGGATTTAGCCAAAAAAAAAAAACAAAACCCACAAACAAGCAAAAAACAAAACAAAACAAAACAGGAACAAGAAGACAAATAAATAGGAAAAGGACAGAGAGATCCAGTATCTCAGGTCACTGATATGCCAATTTTTTTATACCCCTCAATATTGAATTTTATGGTCTGGAAGTGGAAATAGAAGAGTACCCCACCATTTGTCTAGGAAGCCCACCATCACAGAGCAATAGATTGGTATCTAACAGCCAGCGTTAAGATCTTCTGGGATACTTGTATTGGTCTCATAGCTTTTACTGACCATTTGTTCTGATTATAGAAATTTGCTCTAAGAGGAAAAAGCAGGGCCATGATTATAATAGCATCAAAACAGGTCCTTCAGGCTTCAGCCTGAGAGCACATACATGACAAGGTAAAACATCCTTAGGTCTGTTTGACAGTAACAATTCTGCCTCATAGTAAGACCCAGGAACAATCAGGTGGGAAAAAAGAAATAGAACTGGGAAACTGAATCAGAAGGATCCAGCCTTGAGCAGAAGCTAACCTATCAAAAGCAGAATAGTGATAGAGATTAACCCAGACTTCTGCATGAGTTGTGAATAAAGCCTCTGTAATTTTTAAAAAAGATATTCCTCCTCTTTTGCCTGTTGTAGGATGGACTGGAAAAGACCAATATAGATTGAGCAGCAGCTTTTCAATATAAATTATTCAAAAGGAAACACTATACACACTATACAACAGTATACAAATGTCATTCCCACATTAGTAACAAACTTAAATAAAAGTAACTTTCCCATTGATGTAACAAAATATTCCATAAGTTACATCCCTCTAAGAAAACTTGAGTACACTAAAATCCTCTTCTCTAAACCATATGAAAGATATTTCAGCTTCAGTTTCAATAATCAATAAAATAAACAGGTCTCTCAGTTGTATCAATAGTTTTTACATTTACATAAGGTCCTTAAAGGACCTTATTTCATACAGACACATACATCTAGCAACAGATCGATGACCAGGCCAAATACATAAAATATAATATGTATGTTCAGATTGAAAATAGCAAGATATTACATACTGGAACTGTGCTTATGGTTTCTATTGATCACTTACTCTGATTATAGAAATTTGCTATAAGAGGAAAAACAGGGACATAATTATAATAGCATCAAAACTGATCCTTCAGGGCCTCAGCCTGAGGGCACATAAGTCACAGCTGACAACCAGTCATGTAATAACAATTCTACTTTTTTGACAACTCAGCTCTCAAATAGTGGGTTACTAGCTTAATAATTCATCAGATAATCATTCCTGAATTCAAGACTCAAAACTATAACAGTTATAATCCCAACAGTTATAATCTCAATAGCAAGTTTCTCTAGTCAGGTTTTAGATCTAAACTATCTATCCCATGTACCTACAAATCACAGCTAAAGCTAGATATGCAGGACCATCAAGTTGAAATCCTATTCTTTGTACTTCAAGAAAGCACTTTTGTTATCATATTCATTAAACAATGAGACCATAATGTACTTAATAAATAATTTGTTGAATATGTTTTGAAATAACCATTATCAGAAAATTTGCAGTTAACCAGAAATTTAACAAACTTCTCTTTGAAGTTCCTTGCATTGCTAAGCTATAGAACCTTTGATTTAGCATCACAAATAACTTTGCCTTAAAACAACCACAGACTTGAAAAATAAAAGCAAATATTCAGTTATTAATACCTGTATAAACATAGTTATTAATACCTTTGTAAATGTAAGCTATTTCTTTAAACAATAGAAATATTAATATTAAATAATTTCATTTAGCTAGTAGAGGGGGTAACAGAAGTTGAGTGGTAATCTCCAGTGAGTGGGTTTGTTTTCTCACTTTTAAGGAGCAACCACACCCAGTGAGGGAAAGTTGGACTAAGCCTTCACCTTCCCAAGCCAATAGTTTATGCAAATAACTAATATAAAGTTTTTCAATCCTAAATTTTCAGATTAACTACCAAAAACTGCAATTAAAAACCTTCAGAAACCTAAAGGTGAAGAGACTGGAATTCTACACCCAGAACTAAGCTTTTTCCAAATCTGGCAAATTCATAAACTAGGGGAAAGAACCCCAGAGCAGGAGCTGACATTTACCTCCCTTGCCTCTTGAATCCCACCTTTGAGTCCTAGAGACAGGGAAAAAGCATTGATAGAGATCAGTTTAGCTCCATGGTCCCATCCTTTGAGGAAGTGGTCCAGTTTGAAATCCAAGCTATGTCAAACTCCTGAACCCCACCATGCTCTATCATGAATCCCAGTCATGTCCTGAGGTTAAATCCTCCCCATAAAATTTATCTATGGGTCATCCCATGGCTGCCACTTTCCTTTGGGTCAGCCCAGCCACGGCACTCCATCTCGTAGTGTCTTTCCCTTTACCCTTCCCCCATGCCACGTGGTGTCTCTCCAAACTCCACCATGCTTTCCAATCCCACTTCTCTTTATAACTAACTCTTTTATGGTACCAAATCCCTTGTTTTTAAAACCATCTTTTTAAAAAAAACTTTAAGCTTAACAGTATAGCTAATATCTAAATAATTTTGGACCAAATTTCATAAAACATACATATATTCAGCAGAGTCAACAAAATTTTAAAGCATAGATCATATTTTTTACAAATTACCCAATATACATTTTAGAAAGCAACATATTGCATCTAATTAAGAGATACAAACATGTGACCTCTTAAAATAAGTTACCAGAGAACTTTAATAACCTATTTTTCAGCTTAAAATCCCAGTAGTTTTTGTCAAATAGTGAATACTTATCCCAAAAGCTGAGGTCTTTGGGTTTATCAAAAACCAAATTGCTATAGTTATTGCCTAGTTTGTCTTGTGATTCTATCCTATTCCACTGATCGACTACTCTATTTCTTAGCCAGTACCAAATGGTTTTGATGACCGCTGCTTTATAATATAGTTTTAGATCTGGTACAGCAAGTCCACCATTGTCAGCCTTTTTTTTCATTAATCCCCTTGAAATTCTTGACCTTTTGTTTTTCCAAATAAACTTTGCTACTATTTTTTTCTAGATCTGTAAGATAATTTCTTGGGAGTTTGATTGGTATGGCACTAAATAAGTAAATTGGTTTGGGTAGTATTGTCATTTTTATTATATTCGATCGTCCTACCCATGAGCATTTTAAGTTTTTCCAATTGACTAGGTCTGATTTGATTTGTGTGGAAAGTGTTTTGTAGTTTAGTTCATATAGTTCCTTACTATCTCTTGGCAGATAAATTCCCAAATATTTTATACTATCAACAGTTATTTTGAATGGAATTTCTTTTTGTATCTCTTGCTGCTGAACTTTATTGGTAATATATAAAAATGCTGATGATTTATGTGGATTTATTTTGTATCCTGCAACTTTGCTAAAGTTGTGAATTGTTTCTAGTAGTTTTTTAGTTGAGTCTTTAGGGTTCTCTATGTATATCATCATGTCATCTGCAAAGAGTGATAATTTGTTTTCCTCATTACCTACTCTAATTCCTTTAATCTCTTTTTCTTCTCTTACTGCCAAAGCTTTTTTTAGCTTAAAATCAAATCAAATACAGATTTAAACTTCTAGTAGCAACACTACAATATTAATGTACACATATTTTTAAAATCTTATTTTTAAAGTATCAATTGAAAATAATTCTATCATATACCATTTAAATTTAAACACAGTATTTTGGGTCACATTTTTTGGGGGGCAAACATCTTTTCCCCCTTAAAAACTCCATTTTCCTAGACTGCCTGAAATCTCTGAAATGCCAGTAAACTATTTGAAGAGACAGTAAACTATTTGGAGAAACAGACCCCTGGGAGCAAAATGGCTATAGTTCCTTTTTCCCCTCCCTAAATTTTAAACTCTTACCTGTGAACTGCTTTATTGGGAAGGGGGAAAGATATTAAAATGTAAAGTTGATTTTCCCAAACCACATGGGGATAGACAACACACTTTTAAAGAACCCAGAGTCCCCTAAGAAGAGTTTTGGGACTCTGGGGAGTTGGGGAACATAGGGATCTATCTAGAGAGAAACTGAGGTTGACTTCAGAGCATGGGATTTTGGGGAAACCTACTAGTATTTGGAGAGGCTGGACTGGATGGAAGTTCACACACAGTAGCCCTGGTCATTCCCATTTCCTTCTAGGGAGAGAAGCTTGAAAGCTTAAGAAAAATTCAGGTTAGTTTTCATCAAGATGCCTTACAAGTACTTTTAAAATGGCCACTTTTTCCCTTTGTAACACAGCTAATTGAGAGAAACATAGAATTCAAAACACTCCCTCACACACCAATACAAACTGCTTTTAAATTCCTTTTCTTTCTGTCTAGTACAGAGTTGTTCCTTCTCTCCTTCCTGAAGACCTCTTCTCTTTTGGAACCTCATTTCTTTCTTTACTAGAGTTTCTTGTAAATTTTTCTCATGCAAATCCTTCCTGCATCCTATTGTGGAGATCTCCACACTGTAATGATCTCAGGATGACTAATATTTACTAAACTCTAGATTTCCTGACATCCCCTCTCTTCCAGGACTATATAAGAGGTATGTCTCAGGACATTAAATACCTCATATTACTAATCTTTCTGACACTTCAGACTCCATAAAATAATCCCAGCCACCAAAGGCACTACTAGATCTTACCTTAACCTTACAGATTTTGCCTTACTGCTGAAGAACCTATTCTAGTTCCCTTCTTGTTTCTTGGATTCAACAGTGATGACCTTACTTTGTGTTCCTGGGATCTTTGGACAGTCTATGACGTGGGGGGAATCTGGAGTTGAGTCACAAGGAGGTTGAAATCAATGAGATGCATCTCCTCATGCTTTGACAGGATCACTCCAATCTCATAATGCCTGGATCCCAGATGAGCCCCCATTTGTAAGTAGCAAAATCTCTTACCATAAACTTCACAGACTCACTGATGAATGCATTCTTGCAAGAATGGACGCCTATGCACCAGATCTAAAACTATATTATAAAGCAGTGGTCACCAAAACCATTTGGTACTGGATAAGAAATAGAGTAGTGGATCAGTGGAATAGGTTAGGTTCACAGGACAAAATACTCAATGACAATAGTAATCGAGTGTTTGATAAACCCAAAGACCCCAGTTTTTGGGATAAAAACTCACTATTGGACAAAAACTGCTGGGATAATTGGAAACTAGTATGGAAAAAATTAGGCATTGACCCACACCTAACACCATATACCAAGATAAGGTCAAAATGGATTCATGATCTAGGCATAAAGAATGATATTATAAACAAATTAGAACAATGTAGGATGATTTACCTCTCAGACCTGTGGAGGGAGAAGGAATTTGTGAGCAAAGAAGAACTAGAGGTCATTATTAATCACAAAATAGATAAGTTTGACTATATCAAGTTAAAAAGTTTTTGTACAAACAAAATGAATGCAGACAAGATTAGAAGGGTAGCAGTAAACTGGGAAAATATTTTCACATCCAAAGGTTCTGATAAAGGCCTCATTTCTAAAATATATAGAAAATTGACTCAAATATATAAGAATTCAAGCCATTCTCCAATGGATAAATGGTCAAAAGATATGAACAGACAATTTTCAGATGAAGAAATTGAAACTATTTCTGGTCATATGAAAAGGTGCTCCAAGTCACTATTGATCAGAGAAATGCAAATTAAGACAACTCTGAGATATCACTACACACCTGTCAGATTGGCTAAAATGACAGGAAATGATAATGATAACTGTTGGAGGGGATGTGGGGAAACTGGGACACTGATACATTGTTGGTGGAACTGTGAACGGATCCAACCATTCTGGAGAGCAATTTGGAACTATGCTCAAAAAATTATCAAACTGTGCATACCATTTGACCCAGCAGTGTTTCTACTGGGCCTATATCCCAAAGAGATTTTAAAGGAGGGAAAGGGACCCACATGTGCAGAAATGTTTGTGGCAGCCCTTTTTGTAGTGGCAAGAAACTGGAAATTGAAAGGATGCCCATCAATTGGAGAATGGCTGAATAAATTATGGTATATGAATATTATGGAATATTATTGTTCTGTAAGAAACGACCAACAGGAGGATTTCAGAGAAGCCTGGAGAGACTTGCATGATCTGATGCTGAGTGAAATCAGCAGAACCAGGAGAACATTATACACAGCAACAAGACTATACGATGATCAATTTTGATGGACATGGTTCTCTTCAACAATGATGTGATTCAAACCAGTTGTTCAGCGATGAAGATAGTCATATACATCCAGAGAGAGGCCTGTGGGAACTGAATGTGAACCACAACACAGCATTTTAATGCTTTCTGTGAATATTTCCATGCATTTTGTTTTCCTTCTTAGGTTGTTTTTTTCTTCTTCTCTTTCTAGATCTGATGCTTCTTGTGCAGTAAGATAACTGTATAGATATGTATACATGTATTGTATTTGTCATATAATTTATCTTATTTAGCATGTATTGGATTACCTGTAATCTAGGGGTGGGGGGTGGGGGGAAGGAGGGGAAAAGCTTGGGAAAAAAAAGTTTTTGCAAAGGTCAAAAAAAAAAAAAAAAAAGAATGGACGCCTAGGTGAATACCTTTGAAACTCCAAAGGCAGCATTTTATTTCCTATCCTGAAGCACAAGTTCCTCCCCTGATTCCTCATTAATTGGATGTTACAGGATGAGTCTCCAGTCCTCATTACATAGCCAGTCCCTGCTCCCAAAGGAGCTTCCATTTCAAGCGAGGGAAAGGTAACAGAGAAGAGCTAAAGCAAGAGAACAAAAGATTGTTTTCAAATCTCAGACTATCACCCCTGATTACAAAAGTCAGTCCTTGCCTCCAAGGAGTTTACATTCTTTGGGGGGAGAAGATAACTTCCATCCTTGATTGTTCCTTGATGTCCTTTTGGGTTTCAGTTTCCTAATTTTAGTTTCATTTTTCCTATTTAATCCTCAGAACTGTGGAAAACAAATGGCCATCCATTTCTCACAGAGTGTTCTAAGATGATTTTGTGTGTCAGATTGTGATGGGCAGGGCAGGGCAGTGATGACATAGATAAGAACAGTTCAATTCAATAAGACTTTACCACGTATGGTGCTTAGTACTGGCAATACTTCCCACTTTCATAGATCTGTGATGTTTATTTACAGGGTCCTCCATCCAACAGTACAGACCACCATCCATTCAACTTTTTCATCTTGTGACATACCCATTTATGTCATTCACTCAATTCTCTCAGAGGTCATCCAGATGTGCTAGGAAATTCCCTCCAGATCTCTAGCCATTTTGTGAATAAAGCCCAAAGTGCTCTCCAGTAGTCCTTCCTTGTTATCACTACATGCTGACTTTTTCTTTTTAAATATTTATCTTTTTTATATCCTTTACATGATCACTTCTTGAGTACCATTGTTTGTTGACAATATGTTTCAGTCTGCTCACATCTGCTGTGCAAATCTCCATTGTCCTTTGGGTTGTCTGCAATTTTTATTCTCTAGAGACTGGGATATGTTATACTTTTAAGTTATATAGTATCACTGGATGAATACTGATTTTAGAAATATAGGCTTTTGTTTCAGGAAGAAGATTAGAATCATTGGAAGCAATGCATCTTATCCCAAAGCAATCCAACCCAGTTTTCTTATCTTGTTCAATTCTGGACTAGTTGACTATCTGTTTGAAGTGTCTATTCAATATATATATGTAATGATGTGGGCTGTTTTTATAATTGATCATCATAGACTAAACAATAATCAGTCTTTATTCACTTGGAATTTCCTGCATACTTAGGTAAAATTCTTTGAAATGATTTTAGATCTCCTTTAAGAGGTTCCACATAATTCAAGAGTTTGGTTGGACTTCCTCATTAATAAGGAATAACTCTTCCATTTGGACATTCTGTTGAAATTCACCATGATAGCAAATATATTTGGCAGAATCTTCAAAAAATAAGGATTCAAAGATAGAGAACAAAGTCTAGGAAAGCAAACTTTGTGATTTATCTATTTCCTCTGTAGATGCTATAGATGCTATAACTTCACTTCCTCAGGGGCTGTAGCTACTGAAGACCTAGAAAAGCAAGTTCTTGACACCAAAGTCCTTGACACTATTAAATGATTTAATGTAAAAAATATACAATTTCATTTATGGAAAAGACATTTAAAAAGATAGGTTATTATCTGTATTGCTGATGGACTCCAAGGAACACAGTCCTTTTATATGACTTGCTGATACACCTCCTATATGGGTTATCTTCCTCATTGGAATATAGGAACTTGTGAATGAGAACTGTCTTACTTTTCCATATTTCCTCTAGTGACTTGCATATAGTGAGCACTTAATGCATCTTTTAAAATTCATTCATTCAACAATGATAAAATACTATGTGTAAAGCTCTGTGCTAGCTGGGGATATCAAAATGATAAAAAAAATTTTACCCTTAAGGAAATTATTTTATGTTTGAGGGGCACATCATTTATAGATGAGTTATTACCATATTTTGAGGAGTAAGAGAGCCCTTAAAAACTAAGCAGATGAGGAAAGGCTTCCTTTTTTGATGGAGCCTAAAGGGAGTCCTGAAGGTGACAAAAGATGCTAAGAGATAGAGATAAAGGTGAAGAGGAAAGAGTCTATTTCAGGTATAGCACCCAAACCACATCTAATACTTTTCTGATATGAATATGGTGATGATGGAAGAAAGTGATGGCATGAGCATTCAAAAAAGGATATATTAGAATATGGGGAGTAGGATTAAGCAAATGATGACTTGACAGTAGCAGGATTTAGGTAGCTAAGAAGTTTGAGTATAATGGAGAAAACTCTTTTAGACTTGCCTAGTATTACAGGAATTTCAATGTAAGCTAAAAGCACACAGTAGAATCAAGAAAGAGATGGAGAGTCTAAAGCAGAACTATAATCTTCTAGGGCCAAGGTCAACATTAGATAATGCCTTTTGCTGGCAGAGAAAAAACTCAGAATTGAAAAAAAATGAGAAAGAACTTATTAAGGGAAAAGCCAAAAATAAGTAATCAATTCTCCTCCCCATTCTCAATAAGTTTTACAATATATAGAATTCAAACAAAGGAACAAGGAAAACAGTAGCTGATTGCCTAGAATGAAAGCATTTTCCAGATTAAACTTGTAGGTTGCTTGAGATGTATAAGGGAGAGGAAACTCCTTACATTTCTTGTATCAGTCTTCAGATATGACTCCTTCCTCCCCGTACTTTTTATTATTTTTCTTTTCTTTTTTTTTCTGGGGAAGTCATCATGACCTCTATTCATGAATTAAGAGTTAAAGAAATCTGGTCTCTAAACAAGTCTGGTCTCTCAGTCACACATGACCAGGTTTAAACAATGCAATAAAGTTTTCCCACCCCTCTTGTGATTTGGGAAAAGCCAGCAGAATGCTATAAGTCCCTTACATTAACAATCTGGAAACTCTTTAACTATAAAGGTTTTTGTCAGGAGTGAAAAAAGCTCTAGGTGAATGCTCTTGTTCGCTTCTGTGGAAAGTCCTGGGGAAACTGAACTCATTGCCATGTAGTTTACCTGCAACTAGGTGGTAACATAAGAACTAAAGGAAAATCTTGGTCTGAGTAATGTAAACAATGAGTGCTTTTTTATTTTTAAGGCAGGGCACTTCTTTTCTTTTTTTTTCAATTTTCTTTTTAAAAACATTTCAGAAATGTCAAATAAAATGAGCAATTCCATATATATTGTCACTATGTGAGGAACTGTAGGGTTCCTTCAATTTGTATTTCTTTAATATGATTCAGAGCTGATTTTTTATGTCTACTGATATCTTGATTTTTTCCCTTGAGAACTGTCCATATCCTTTGTTTACTATCAATAACAAATAATTCTTATTATTATGAATTTGAATCAATTGAATCAAACACACATCACATTGTGCATGAAACTGGTATTTTCACTTTACAGTCATCTCCCTATCAGCTGCCATATTGCCTGGAGTAGAAAACTAATCTTTCATTTCCCAGAACTTTCATCCTGGGGCTGTTCTGATTGATTAGTGGTAGCCTCAGGTTACCCACCAGGGTTCCAGCTATATTTCAGTTTATTTTACTTTCTTAACCTTCTCCTTCCTATTACATGTGTAGGTCTTCCAGTTCTGGAACCAAAGTAAATAAGCTCTTATCACTACTCTTATAACCTACTCTCCCCTAGTTTTATTTACCATCCTATAATTTTCCAAACCAAAAATACCTGTCTTGTTCTCCACTCCCTTATATTTTGTCTTTAGCTATTAGAATATAAAATTCCTGTGGTAGGGATAGTCTTTGATATTTTATTTGTATCCCTAGAATTTAGCACAGTCTTTATTACAAAGTTCAAGAATCTGTGTCTGAAAGTGACCAGCAAATGAATCAATCTGAAATCATTTGTCCAGTTATCATTAAGTGCCACTGCAGGGATTAAGGGTGGGCAGTGGAGGAGCTTGCTCCAGCCTGCCATCTGGTAGCTTCCTATTTTAACTAATTTTTTTGCTAACTAGATATTAAACTATATTGTTTCCATACCAACAAAGGGACTTCAAGTTCTATAAGTTCTTTTAAATTCAGCATTCTATGGCAAAACCCAAAAGACGTAGGGATATCTCTGGTCTTAGAAGAGATATATAGCTCATACATGAGCCCAATCCTTCCCTCTGCTGGCAGAACACCAGGCTGTAGGTTCCATCCCATTTCAAGTAGCTGAAAGGAGGGAATTCAAGTTAAATTCTTAACATTAAGGCCATCACTCTTTTCTCTACACTATTGGTAGTCCTCTTCTAGTTTCTCCTTCTCTACCCTCTCACACAATGATAAGATGAATTTTTGACAGCCTCATTCTCAGAAGGTGACTAATTATCAAAAAGCCCAGGTTCTTAATTCTGAATTAATACTGTATACAGGAAACCCTTTAGATTCCTGGATCTAGGATTTGTGGTTTTGAATATTCCCTTGTTTTTGTAACAACCTGCTTCATCTTGTCTGTGGAAGGACTGAATTTTACTAGTGGTTAGGAGAATAGATGGGGCCATGAGAGGGAGAAGGAGGGAAGGATAAGATAAAATGGAAGAAGGTAATCTGAATCATAAGTCTAACAAGCATAAATCAGAAGATTGACATAATTTGGAAAGCCAAAATCCAAAGGACTGATATACATTAAAAAATCAATTGTACAAATAGAGATTCAAACTGGATGATCAATATTGAATCTCTGGAGGAAATAGGGAATGAGTGTTAGAAGAGCTGACCACTTGTCTGATTAAACGTAGTCTCTATATTTTAGGCATTCCTTGCTTTCTGCACTGCCTTGACATGCTCAGCTGTCTTGGGAGGAATCTATCATGTCTCCTCCTGACTTATCTATACCAGTAAGATACCATTCAGCTGCTTCCTGATCTCTTTTGCTGTCTCACCCGTATTTCACCTGTCCTATACATTAGCCTGTTGCAGAGGAAAAGATCTCTAGCTTGGAAGTTAGTATACCTGGTTACAAAACTATTACCATATGATCTCTGTGGGCTTTAGTTTCCTGATCTATAAAATTGGAAGGTTGGACAAGGCAATCACTAAGGTCCTTCCTCCTTTAAACATTCTGATTCTTTGTTTGAAAAGGGACTTAGTAACCTACATTTGAACTAGGAAGTGTTAAAGACAGAAGAAGCATCCTCAGAACAAAAAACCCAAACCAAACAGCAATAAAAAGAATTGGGGCAGTATCCAGGGACAAAGAAAATATACCTTTGTACAAGTCTATACAAAGTCTCCCTTGCTAATTGGGAAGAGTTTTCTATATGACTACTCAATTCAACTCATATTTTGGGTTCCATTGGTTTTAGAGATGACATCTGCTATCTTAACAATAGTTTTGAATTAATAAGGTGGCAGCAACTGGTATATGTATATGTACATGCATCTATTTATATACATATATATGTACATATATATATATATATATATGCAACAAAAAAGCAGCCCTGTGTTCTAGGAGCTTACAAGTTAATGGGGGAAGACAATACACAAAAGGAGCTGAAAAAAAGAGGAAGCATGCATTGGGAGAGAAACTGTTAGAAATTTAGTGAGAAAAGGAAAGAAAAATGTCTGATTTAAGCCCTTCCTTTAAAAGAGGTTTCATCTGATACAAAGAAGATTAGCATGGCTCCTGTGCAAGGATGACATGCAAATTCGTGAAGCGTTCCATATTTTAATAAAAAATAAATAAAAAAATAAAAGAGGTTCCATCAATGAGGGAGGAGCTCACTAATGGGAGAAAGGGACCAGTATAGCAGAGGGATGCTCCAAGCTGAGACTGCAGAGGAGGCAGAATGCTGGAAAGTAAAGTGCATAGCCAGGAGGGTGCCTTTCTTAATATTTTATCATTCTTGCCCTTTCTCTAGCTTTTGACACTTCTGATCATCTTCTTGGGGCATCTAGGTGGTACCATGAATAAAGTTCTGGGGTTGGAATCAGGATGATTCATCTCTGTGAATTCAAATCCAGCCTCAGGCACTTGGTAACTGTGTGATCCTGGGCAAGTCACTTAATTCTGTTTACCTCAGTTCTTCATCTGTAACATGAGCTGAAGAAAAAAAATGGTGAACAATGATGAATAGATTTAAAGAATTAAATATGGCAGAGTGCCTGAGGTTTGCAATATTGTATAGGAGGCAGCAACAACAACAACAAAAAAAACTTTCCAAAGATAAAGAAGAACAAGACAACAAAATGGCTACCTGATGAGGTTTTACAAATATCTGAGGAAAGAAAGTGAAAAGTGAAGGAGAAAATGGAAGATATATCCAACTGAATGTAGAATTCCGGAGAAATAAAGTTTTCTCAATTGAACAATGCAAAAAATATAGAAGAAAACAATAGGATGGGAAAAATAGATCTTTTCAAGAAAATTAGAGATATTCATTATTGATCGGAGAAATGCAAATTAAGACAACTCTGAGATACCACTGCACACCTGTCAGATTGGTAAGATGACAGTAAGAGATAATGATGAATGTTGGAGGGGATGGGGGAAAACTGGGACACTGATACATTGTTGGTGGAACTGTGAACGGATCCAACCATTCTGGAGAGCAGTTTGGAACTATGCTCAAAAAGTTATCAAACTGTGCATACCCTTTGACCCAGCAGTGTTTCTATAGGGCTTATATCCCAAAGAGATTTTAAAGGAAGGAAATGGACCTACATGTGCAAAAATGTTTGTGGCAGCCCTTTTTGTAGTGACTAGAAACTGGAAACTGAATGGATGCCCATCAATTGGAGAGTGGCTGAATAAATTATAGTATATGAATGTTATGGAATATTATTGTTCTATAAGAAATGAACAGCAGGATGATTTCAGAGAGGCTTGGAGAGACTTGCATAAATTGTTGCTGAGCGAAACGAGCAGAACCAGGAGATCATTATACATGGCAACAACAAGACTATATGATGATCAATTCTCATGGACATGGCTCTCTTCAACAATGAGATGATTCAAACCAGTTCCACTGGTCTTGTGATGAAGAAAGCCATCTACACCCAGAGAGAGAACTGTGGGAACTGAGTGTAGTTCACAACACAGCATGTTTACTCTTTTTGTTGTTTGCTTGAATTTTATTTTTCTTTCTCTTTTTTTTCTGGTTTGATTTGATTTTTCTTGTGCAGTCAAGATAATTGTATAAATATGTATGCATATATTGGATTTAACATATATTTCTACCATGTTTAACATATATTGGACTATGTGCTATCTAGGAAAATGGGTGAGGGAAGAAGGGAAATTGTAACACAAGGTTTTTCAAGGGTTAATATTGAAGAATTATCCATGCATATGTTTTTTTATTTTTATTTTTTTTAAATTTTATTTTATTTGCATAACATATGTGTGGGTAATTCTTCAACAATAACCCTTACATAGCTTTCCGTTACAAATTTTTTCCCCCCAACTTCCCCACCCCTTCCCTAGATGGCAGGATATCCACTACATGTTAATTATGTTAAAATATTGGCAAATCGAATATATGTATACATATTTCCAAACTTATCATTGTTGTGCAAGAAAAATCTTATCTACACAAACAATATATCAGATAAAGGAAACACAATGTAAGCAAACATCAATCAAGGAGTATGAGAATGTTATGTTGTGGTCCACATTTCGCATCCCTCTCTCTGGGTGTATATGGCTTTCTTCAGTGAACAATTGGAGGTGGTTTGAAACATATCATTGTTGAAGAGAGCCATGTCCATCAGAATTAATCGTCATATAGTACTGTTGTTGCCATGTATAATGATCTCCTGGTTCTGCTCATTTCACTCAGCATCAGTTCATGTAAGTCTCTCCAGGCCTCTCTGAAATCATCTTGCTGGTCATTTCTTACAGAACAATAATATTCCATAATATTCATATACCATAATTTATTCAGCCATTCTCCAATTGAAGGGCATCTATTCAATTTCCAGTTTCTAGCCACTACAAAAAGGGCTGCCACAAACATTCTTGCACATGTGGGGCCTTTTCCTTTCTTTATGATTTCTTTGGGATATAAGCCCAATAGAAATGCTTCCATGCATATGTTTTGAAAAATAAAAAGCTTTAATAAAGGGAAAAAAGAAAATTAGAGATATCAAAGGAAAATTACATGCAAAGATGGGTATGATAAAAAGCAAAAAAACATTATAAGAAGAAGAAATTTAAAAGGTAGCAAGAATAGTCAAAAAAATTGATTTAGAATCAGATATCCCAGAGAATGAAGTTAAGTGAGTTGTAGGAAGCATTGCTAACAATAAAACTAATAGAGGTGATGAAATTCTAGCTGAACTATTTAAAACCCTAAAAGATGATGCTCTTGAAAAGTGCGGCACTCAACATGCTAGCAAATGTGGAAAATTCAATAATGACTGCTGAATTGGGAAAGATCAGTTTATGTCTCAATTCTAAAGAAGGGCAATGCCAGTGAATGTAGCAAATCCCAAAAGAGATAAAGGTACCAGATCATCATACTTACTTATTACTTACTTACTTAATCTTCTGAGGATTTTGTATGTGGACCAAGAACTGATGGAATTTATCATGGAACAATTGATTGGAAAAAAATACAACAAGACTATGTTTTCAATTTATTTATTTTACTTATGTG
This sequence comes from Myrmecobius fasciatus, assembly GCA_023553655.1. Classification (NCBI taxonomy): domain Eukaryota; kingdom Metazoa; phylum Chordata; class Mammalia; order Dasyuromorphia; family Myrmecobiidae; genus Myrmecobius; species Myrmecobius fasciatus. Next base: position 110,761 of record JAJPUD010001317.1, read on the forward strand.
CAGAGTACATCATGCAAAATGCCAAGCTTGTTAAATCAAAAAATTGAAATCAAGGTTCCTGGGAGATATCAACAATCTCAGATATATAGATAATACTATTCTGATGGTAGAAAGTGAAGAGGAATTAAGCAGCTTCTTGATGAGGGTGAAAGTGTAGAGTGTAAAAACTGGCTTAACATAAAAAACCCCTAAAATCTTGGTAACTGGTCCCATCACTTCCTGGGAAATAAAGGGAGGGAAAATGTTAGCAGTGTCAGATTTTATATTGTTGGCTCAAAGATTTCTGCAGATGGCAACAGCCACCATGAAATTAAAAGCAGAGACATCATTTTGCTGACAAAGATCTGTATATTTGAAGCTATGTTTGTTTGTTTGTTTGTTTTCCAGCAGTAATGCAGGACTGTGAGAGTTGAATTGTAAGGAAAGCTGAGTGCCCTAGAATGGACAGTTTTGATTAGTAGTGCTAGAGAAGATTTTTGAGAGTTTCTTTTACAGTAAGGAGGTCAAATCAGTCAGTACTTAAAATTAATTCATTGGGAGGTCAAATACTGAAGCTGAAGCTTAAATACTTCGATCACATAATGAAAAGACAATACTCATTGGAAAAGACTAAATTGGGAAAAATTGAAAGAAAAAGGAAAAAGGGATGGCAGAGGATGAGATGGATATATAAGATCATGGAAACACCAAACATGCACTTAGCTTTCAAAAAAATTTGATCCATGGGGTCAGAAAGAATCAGACAAATGAACAATAATCACCCTCTTCTCCTGGCTCTTCTTGCAGTTTATGCTCATTAACTGTGGGTGCTTCTCAAGGTTCTGCCGTTTCCTTCCTTCTCTTTTTCCTCTTTTAATTCTCTTGTTGATTGCATCAGCTCATGCATCTATTTAGCCAACTCTCACCTTTCTGCTGACTTTTGGTCTCCTTTCACCAACTACTGATTGAACAACTCAAACTGGATGGCTCACAGATATCTTAAAATCAACATGTCCAAAACTGAAATTATCTTTTGCCTCAAACTCTCCCCTCTCCCTTATTTCTTTACTATTGGCAAGAGCACTATAATCTTTTCAGTCACTTAGGCATACAACATAGGTCTTCTCAGTGGCTGTCACCTCACATGCCCATTCTCTTCCTAAGTGTTATTATTTCTCCTCATATCTCCCTTTCAGAGAGTCAGACAGAGATCATTATTTAATACTTTATCCATCTAGTTGCCACTAACCGGACCACAGATATAGAAATGTGGATTTGGCAGTGATTGACACAAAAGCAATAGCTGAAACTAGAAATGGATGAGATCATTAAAGAAGGGAATTCAGAAAAAGCAGAATGTTGAAAAAAAAGAAAAACTCTTGATAGTAACACAAGAGGGAAAAGCAACATTAAAAGTCTGGGCAAAAGAATCGAGTGCAGGAGACAAAAAAGGAAGGCACAAAAAAGTAAGAGGAAATTCAGGAGAGAATGATGTCTTTGCAGTATTGGATACTGCAAATTTTGAATTCCAATTGTAATACCATGAGAAAATACTTTTCTGCTTGTTATCAGCTCACTGGCCAAGTTTTTCAAATGATGATAAAGTCACAAGACAGATCTATGATGATGGCTTTCAGTTATGCTGCTAACTCTGTCCCCAATGTGGTCTTATGTGCTTTTGATCATATATAGGATTGAATAAGAAAATATACAAATCTACCCCTGCTGCAAGAACTAATGATAATAATAATAATAGCATTTATATAGCACTTTAAGTATTGCAAAGTGCTACGTCCCTTTACTCTGTGAACAATCCTTGGGAAGTAGCTGCTATTACTATGCCCATTTTACAGATGTTGAAAAAGGTGAAGCAACCAGAAATTAAGTGATTTTTTCTAGCGTCTTGTGGTTATCTGAGTCCAGATTTCATTTGAGGTTTTCCTGACTCCAGGACCAACACTTTATCTAGCTGCCTGTCCCTAGACCATTTGTTTCACTAATGGTGAGCCAGCAGTCTCTTCAGATATTACGACAATATGTACATAAACATTTTTAAAATATTTTTTTAATTATTAAATTTTTAAAAATGAAATGAAAAAAATAGTACTTTCTCTTCATGATATCAACATTATTCCTGCTCTACAGCTGAAACTCAACTTTGTTTTGGTTTTAGTAGTGAAAGGTTCATTATTAACATACATTTCCCACAGGCTGCAAATCTTAATTAAGACAAAAATACTTTAGTATCCCACATCCTTAACACTAAATACTAAATAGTTTTTTTTTGTTTTCTTTTTACCCCCTAAGGGATAATTTTAATAAGAAGAATGTAATTCAAAGTATTCCAGATGTTACTTTTCTGATGTGTCTCAGCTTGCACCCATAAACCATCTGGTAGCCACAACAGCTGGATTGTGTCCAAATGTGCATGCAGGTAAAGGGGTATTAGTTGAAGAAAATGAAATGATCAGTTATTTGTCAACTGAGCTTGTGACATTGTTTAACTAGCTGCTGATGTTAGCTCTCAACATTGTGAACAAGTTTTCAGAGTCATGTAGTCAACTCTTAATTATTCATATGTAAGGCTAGATAATTTAAAATTGCCCCAAGTTCTAATATTAATGATTTTTAACATGTATTCTTCTTATTTTAACCCCTAAGTAAGGATTCCTTTGGCTAAGATGAAAATTTTTATCCTGTTTACAAGATAAAATTACAAGTGGAGAGAGATTATAAGGAAACAAGTTTTTGCTCCAAACAAACAAACAAACAAACAAAAACAACCTTTCTAACATTGTCATCTTTAAATGGATTAGGCTGTCCTATTAGGTAGGGAGATCCTCATCACTGAAGGCAACCAAGCAGAGGCTGGGTTCTCTAAGCTTTGATCTTTGTTTATTTGTTTTTTGTTTGTTTGTTTGTTTCTAAATTTCTATAGCATTTTATTTTTTTAATTAAATGTAAAGATAGTTTTCAACATTCATTTTTGTACAAGTTTGAATTCCAATTTTTTTCTCCCTCCATCCCTTATCTTCCCCCATCCTAACATAGTAGACAATCTGATATAGGTTACACATGTACAATCAATTTAAAAATGTTTCCATATTAGTCATGTTATGAAAGGAAAAGCAGAACAAGAAGGAAAAACCATGAGAGAAAAAATAAACAAAAACAATGGATAAAAAGAGTATGCTTTCATCTACATTCTCTCTGGATGCAGATGACATTTTCTATATCAAGTCTATTGGAATTGTCTTGGATCACCACAATTCTGAGAAGAGTTAATCATTACATAACTGGTCATCACAATCTTGCTGTTACTGTTTACAATGTTTTCCTGGTTCTGCTTACTTCACTCTGCATCAGTTTGCGAAAGTCTTTCCAGGATTTTCTGAAATCAGCTTGCTCATCCCTTCTTATAGAACAATAATATTCATTAAGTTCATAAACCATAACTTATTCAGCCATTACCCAACTTTCCAATTTCTTGCTACCTCAAAAAAAGTTGCTAATAAGCATTTTTGCACATACAGGTCCTTTTCCTCTTTCGTGATCTCTTTGGGATACAGATCCAATATTGATACTGCTAGACTAAAAGGTATGCACAATTTTATCGTCCTTTGGGCAGTTCCAAATTGCTCTCCAAAACGGCTGGATCAGTTCACAACTCCACAAACAATGCATTAGTATTCCAGTTTTCCTACATCCCCTCCAACATTTATCATTATCTTTTCTTGTCATCTTAAATTACAAATCTTTGTTCTGGACCTCAGACTATAAGCACCTGCCATTGTTATTTCTACCAAATTTGCTGCCAAGTTCCAGACTTAGATTTCCCAGTTGTTTATTATATTTTCTACAAAACCAGAGTTGTTTACAGAATTCAAAAGATACATTTTGAATGTTAGTTGTAAACCATTTTGTAGGCAAATCAAACTCAACATGGCCTGTACTGAATTTGACATATCAGCTTTCCTTTTTGAATTCTCTAGTTATGTTTGTGGCACTACTTTTATTTTAGTTACTCACATAGTATGCTTTGATTTATATTCTCTGGATGGCATTTTCTATCCCAAGTTTATTGACATTGTCTTGGATCACTGAATTGCTGAGAAGAGCTAAGTCTTTATGATGTAGTTTTAAGATCTAGCACAGCTAGACTGTCTTCCTTTGCATTTTTCCTCTAATTCCCTTGATATTCTTGACCTTTTGTCCTTCCAGATGAATTTTATTATTTTAACTCTATGAAATATTTTCTTTTAGTAATTTGATTGGTATTCCACTAAATAAATAAATGAATTTAGGTAGAATTGTCATTTTTATTATATTAACTCTGTTTACCCATGAGCAATTGACATTTTTCTAATTGTTTAGATCCACCCACACAGTTTAGTGAAGTCATCTTTCATCAATTTGAAGCTCACATCTTTGAACTCACACTGATTTAGCTGAAGCTAGAAATAGGTATTTCTTACTAGGAAGAGTGCTACAAGAGCAAATGAATGGTGTCAATGAGATTTCAGGTCACTGTTGTTAACTGCACTTAGAGAAAAGAATAGCCATTCATCTCTGTAAAAATGAGATACTAATTTCAAGCTGAAAGGCTACATGACTTAGTTGATGGAGAGCTGACCTTGGAATCTAGATTTCCTGGATCCAGGTTGGACCCTAGGAAATGTAATTAACTGCTCAGGACCCCAAAACACCGCTTTAAGACTGTAAGTCAGACAACAGTTGTCAATCTTCCTTAGTGAGGGAAGTTCTTTAACATCACAGGTCTAGACTCCCCACAAAGAATTACTAATTATCTCATAAGACCACAAATCTAGAGATAAAAGAAACCTCTTGTTTCATCTAGTTCAGAAGTTTTTAATCTGGGGTTCACAAATTTGTTTTTAAAATATTTTTTAATTGTCAAGATAATTGATTTTCTTTATAAGGCTCTGCATTTTATTTTAGACATTTAAAACATCATTCGGAGAAGGGACTTATATGCTTCACCAGAGACCCTTTAAAGAGAGTCTATGAAGCGAAAAACGGTTTAATCTAGTCCAATCCCTTTATTTGACAGACTAAGCCCCAGAGAGATGAAATACTTTGTTTGAAGTCATAAAGATGATTGGTAGAAAAATGGGGTTATGAACCAAAGTCATAAACTCTTCTTTTACTTTAGCATCTTAAATTTAGAAGAGGTTTCAGAGATCATATAACTAACCAACCTTCACCTGAAACCTGATTCTCATCTGCAACAAGTGTCATCTGTCCTGTGCTATCCATCCCAACCCAGGGATAGGTAAGCAGCTGCACTAAGATGTGGAACTAGTCATGTATGAAGCAAATGCTACAGGAACAAACACTTAGCAGAATACAAGATCAATTCAATTGAGATCAATGAATTTCTTGAAGGCCAAAGAAAGCTTGTCTATTAGTATGGCAAGAGAGGTTTGACCTCAGAAGGAGCTGGATGGAGAGCAAGACCAAAGACCAGGGATCACAGTTTTTCAGATGATTGCTCTCTAAGCTCAGCAGGCTACTGAGTGAATGATGTGGAAGCTATATTCATTGGTTATGCACTTTCATCTTGCTCACTGCCTTGTTGCTGGTATGGTGGCAATGGGCAGATATAATTCAGTCTCTGAAAATATCCAGTGATGATGAACTCAAATTTTCTAATTCTATTTTCATTCATTTATAATTTGTAGAAAGTTCTTTTGTTTTTATTGTTTTTAGTCTGGACTGTGATTTCAGCAGGCTAGAGATAACCCAGTATGGAAACTATCTCCACCAATGAAGATTTCCATTCTTCTGACTTGAAGACTCAAGTCTTCAAACTGATAATCAATTTTTAGAAGCAGCTACGTGATACAGTGTAAGAGAATGGATTGGATGTCAGGAAGTTCTGAGTTCAAATGCAGTTTCAGATATTTGCTAGCTGTGTGATCCTGGAAACCTGTTTCTTCCTCTACTATTAAATGTGGATAATAATAATATGTGATCAAATAAGATAATATTTATAAAGCACTTGGTACAGTGTTTGATATATAACTGGTCCTTAATCAATACTTATTTCCTTCCTGATGTCATTCATGTGGGTGTTTTTTTTTTCAGTGATGCTAATTGCAAGTCATTTATGGCTACTAATTATTTGTGATTCTTGACTTACACAGGTCCTTCCAATGCACTGGAGGCTTCTCTGCTTTTTCCTAACATTGAAAGCATAAGAGCAGAATACATATTTTTCAGCCTCTTCATATCTACCATGTACCACTTTATTGCCCCCTAAATGATATTCATTTTCTTCTATCCTGCCACAAGCCTAGCCAGAGAAGATAAATATTTTCTTTAGATGGGAATGTTGGTATAAATCTCCAGAGCTGCTGATTTTTTTCTCAGTTACCTTTTCTTTAGTATTAATAAAGTCTGATTTCTGCCTCTCCCTCCCATGCTGTTGTTATATTCTTCTCCTTCAGATACCTTGTAAATTGATCTCTCAAAGCCCTCATAATTGTGTGGCCTCTAGCTTGACTTTATGTACTTCTTCTAATCCAGCTGTTTTCCCTGCTTTTGTTCACTACAACATTTCTTCTACCTCTATAATCACATCTGGGATTTTGATGGTAGAGTCTATATGTAATGACACTATCTTTGATGGCAAAAGAAACTTGTTATTTCAGTCTTTTCCATTTTTCCTCTGGGCACATAGCCTTCCCTTTTCATCCTTAAATGACCTCAGGATGCTTTTCTATGCATCAATGGATCTCTCATGAAGATAGCTTTATTCTAGTTTTACCCTCCACTGCTTCTTGCTATTTTATGAGGTGCTGCTGCTCATAATTTTCCATCATTTTTCTCCATAAGATTTTACAAGCAAGCTTATGTTGTAAGCCAGTATTGTCATTGGTTGCCATATCTTTCCTTTAGGCAAGAGAGTTAAGTTCATGCTGCTAAGGTACTTTTTAGTCTTTTTTTTTTTTTTGGCCTTGTTATGGGAATTTATTTACATCAATTAAGCGTTCTCCTTATTGCATTTTGTTAGAGCTTCAGTTAAAGCTACTTCCTGCCTCAAACTATGCCTTAACTCCTTAAAATTAGTCTTTTAAGAGTCGCCAAAGGCATGACCAATATTTTGCCAGCCACAAGAAATCTCTTTCCTTCCCCTTATTTTCATCAAATATAATTTCTTCATATTTTGTAAAGGAATAATGGGTCAATTCTAGTTTAATGCATTAGTTTCTTCTCTCTTTTATTATGTGTTCCTATTTGTGATTATATCAACTAGACTGGAGAGGAAGGAACAATTTCTTTCCACTCCTTGCTCACATTACACTTTTATTAAATCTGATGCTAATGTTCTATGACCCATGACTAGGTTAGAGTATTCCAGCCTCTGACATAGAAATGACCTGAGGATGGCAGATTGTTAATCAGATTGATCATCTCCAAGAATTAAGAAGAGTGAGAGGAGAAAAAGTGGAAGCAGCTATTTTAGATGACATTTTCGAGGTGCTAAAATAGGGGTGTTGATGTGGCCAAGCCAAAATATGTCAGTGGACCTCTGTGGCCCTCCTGGCATTTAAGCTCTGTAAACTTCAGCATTATCTCTCGATATGGGAATCTGGTTGTTACCCCCAAATCACTTATTTATGACCTTTAATGTTGATGGCCAAGAATTTTTTTTTCTTTCTAGGTTAAACATGTGTGATTCTTTTTTAAAAAATATATTTCCATATTCACCATACTGCACAAGAAAAATAAGATCAAAAGGAAAGAAAATTTGAAAAAGAAAAAACAAACAAACAAGTAAGCAAACAACAACAAAAAGGTGAAAATACTATGCTTTCATCCACATTCAGTCTCCATAGTTCTCTGGATGTGAATGGCGTTTTCCATCGTAAATCTATAGGAATTTGCTTGAATAACTGCATTGCTAAGAAGAGCCAAGTCCATCACAGGTGATCATCACATAGTCATATTGTTGCTGTGTACAATGTTCTCCTGGTTTTACTCATTTCCCTCAGCATCAGTTCATGTAAATCTCTCCAGGCTTTTCTGAAATCAGCCTGTTCACCATTTCTTATAGAAAAGTAACATTCCATTACATTCATATATCATAATTTCTTTTTTTGTTGTTCTTTTTTTGTTAAAGCTTTTTATTTTCAAAACATATGCATGGATAATTTTTGAACATTAACTCTTATAAAACCTTTTTTTTTCCAAAGCTTTTCCTTTCCCTCCCCCCGCCCCCCACCCCTAGATGACAGGTAATCTAATACATGCTAGATAGGATAAATTATATGACAAATACAATACATGTATACATATCTATACAGTTATCTTACTGCACAAGAA
>JAJPUD010001317.1:124088-210723 GCA_023553655.1 Myrmecobius fasciatus
GTTATTTTTTCTAGTTCAGTTAAATAATCTCTTGGGAGTTTGATTGGTATAGCACTAAATAGATAGATTAGTTTAGGTAGTATTGCCATCTTTATTATATTCGCTCGACCTATCCAAGAGCACTTGATGTTTTTCCAATTGTTTAGATCTGACTTTATTTGTGTGGAGAGTGTTTTGTAGTTTTGCTCATATAGATCCTGACTTTCCCTTGGCAGATATATTCCCAAATATTTTATACTATCGATAGTTACTTTGAATGGAATTTCTCTTTGTATCTCTTGCTGTTGCATTTTGTTGGTGATGTATAAAAATGCTGATGATTTATGTGGATTTATTTTGTATCCTGCAACTTTGCTAAAGTTGTGGATTAATTCTAATAGTTTTTTTGTTGATTCTCTAGGGTTCTCTAAGTAGACCATCATATCATCTGCAAAGAGTGATAATTTCGTTTCCTCATGACCTACTCTAATTCCTTTAATCTCTTTTTCTTGTCTTATTGCCAAGGCTAGCATTTCTAATACAATATTGAACAGTAATGGTGATAGTGGACAACCTTGTTTCACCCCTGATCTTATTGGGAATGGTTCCAGTTTATCACCATTACATATGATGCGAGCTGATGGTTTTAAATAGATGCTACCGACTATTTTAAGGAAAAGTCCATTAATTCCTATACTCTCTAATGTTTTTAATAGGAATGGATGTTGAATTTTATCAAATGCCTTTTCTGCATCTATTGAGATTATCATATGGTTTTTGTTAGTTTGGTTATTAATATAGTCAATTATGTTAATAGTTTTCCTAATATTGAACCATCCCTGCATTCCTGGTATAAATCCTACTTGGTCATGGTGTATTATTCTAGGAATGATTTTCTGTAATCTCTTTGCTAATATTTTATTTAAGATTTTTGCATCAATATTCATTAAGGAGATTGGTCTATAATTTTCTTTCTCTGTTTTTGTTTTACCTGGTTTAGGTATCAGTACCATGTCTGTATCATAAAAAGAGTTTGGTAGGAGTCCTTCATTCCCTATTTTTTCAAATAGTTTATATAATATTGGAGTTAACTGTTCTTTAAATGTTTGGTAGAATTCACATGTAAATCCATCTGGTCCTTTTGCAAAGGTAAAAAAAAAACTCTTATAAAACCTTATGTTCCAATTTTCTGTCCTTTCCCCTACCTCCCCCCTAGATGACAAGTAATCCAATATATGTTAAACATAAATACCATAACTTCTTCAACCATTCCCCAACTGATGAGCATCCATTCAATTCAGGAATCTTTTTTTGAATGTCTTTTTTTTCTTTTTCCTAGACTTTTGTTCTTACTGTCTTAAACCTTGGCTTCCCTGCTTCAGGGGAAAATAGTGATTTTCTCTAGGCTGAGGATTTCTCCAATTGTCTTTCAGAACAAAACACAATTTGCCCAAATTTCACCTAGGATGGTAATTGTTAGGGCAAGGCTGTCTGACTTGTTACCAATAGAGGGCACCAAAGAACATGGAACCGATGTCTTAATATTGGGCAAGAAATACTCATTAAAACAATTAAGTTCAAGCTAAGGCAGCAATGATCCTGTGATTCCATAGAACTTGGGATCCAGAGAGAGATTTTTTTTTTGGCCAGGTGATCAGATCACCTGTCGGTGTTCCTAGCCCAGTGTAATTTTGCTTGACATCATTAAGCCTTGAGATATCAGAATATTCTGCCCAGTTAGAATAATATTGCTGTTACTGTATACAACATTCTTTTGGAAGAACCACAGTGCCTTTTGTGTTATCCTATCTGGTTGTTAGGCTGGCCACTGAGCTACTCACTACCTTATGGATGAAATGTATCCCAAGGGGAAGAATGGAGGAATTTCTAGAGGAGCTACAGAAAACTGTCCATACACTTTGCCAACTGAAATCGTATCTTCTACTTTTTCAATCCCTCTTAATTTCTGTACCTTCCCTACTTTCATTTTTTTTCCTGTAGATAGAATATTTGGGCATATTTGTTTGATTTTTATTAGACTGAGATCTTCTTGAGGACAGGGACTATCTTTTGCTTCTTTTTGTATCTCCATTGCTTAGCACAATACCTAACATACAGTAGGTACTTAATAAATGTTTATTGGCTGAATTAATTAATCAATTCAAGGCAGCTAAAATGTCAGAAACATACACAGTCATCCCAAGTGGGTATATATAAGCCCTTCCTTCCTCAAAAAAACAATCTACCAAAGTTCTGGTATTTCCTATGAAGTTGGACTTGGGGGTCTGATCTAGAAGGAATATGACATCTCTAAAACAGTACCAATTTTCTGTTGGATTCTGTAGTTTTGCAGCTCTATTCTAATATTTGGCAGAATGTCTCTATTCACATTGCCCACTGGGAGATTATTTTTTTTCTTTTTATTTTTTTGGGGGGAGCCTATTATTAATAAAGTAGGAATCTTGGTCAGGAAAAGAGATTCTTTTTTGGGTGTCATCGACTCCCTTGATATGGTAGTCTAAAGACTCAGAATGCTTTTTAAATATACAAAATGCTAGAGCACCAGCCCTGAAGTCAGGAGGACCTGAGTTCAAATCTGGTCTCAGACACTTAACACTTCCTAGATGTGTGACCCTGGGCAAGTCACTTAACCCCAATTGCCTCAGGAAAAATAGAGGAAAAAATATACAGAATGATATTCTTAAGATTACAAAGGATATCATCTATATTAACATACTTTAAAAATCATCTAATTCATAGATTTATCTTTGAGATCTATCTTTAGACTCTTTGGTAGCTTCATGTACCCAACCACCTGTTTGGGTTTACAAAGACCCTGGTTTACAGGTTAGAGATGGATTATAGGAAGTATGCAGTGGAAAGATAACTGGCTCTGGAGAGAGAAGACCTAAGTATATAATATAGGGAAGATTTTCCTCTAACTTCTTGTGGGATTTTGGAAAAGTCATTCATTCTCCTTAAATATCAGACTTTGGTTATACTAGATGGCTTCTTTCTGCTGATCCTTATTCATTGTTCAGTGACTGAACTAGAATATATCATTCAGAAAACATCTATGAGTGATGTCTAAGGATTCTTAGGATGTCAGATTCCTCTAGTGACTATAAAAGCCCAAGCAATTTCCCAAAGAGTAGAAATGCTATTTGACAATGGAGAGATACAATTTTTGACCTTGAGTGGTAGCTTTGATGAAAGAGAAAAACCTACTCTCAAAAAAAAGTATCTTACTACCTCTCATATATTAGAGAAGGTTTGCCTTCAGTAGACTCCACAGCAACCCAATAGTCTTTTTTTCCAAATGGAGATATTATCTGTTCTTGAGCAAGGTATGATCTCAAATGGACTCCCACACTTGTGTTCATACCTGGAAGTCCCTTTGGCCTGGCATGTGTGTGCTGCACTGTTTAAGTTCTTAAACATGTTCATTCATGTCTTTTGTTGGTCATGATTATGACATGACATTGATTGAAGTCTACAGATTCATAAACCATCAGATTTGGAAGAAACTTTATAAATCAAGACCAATCCTCTTGTTTTATTTTATTCCATAGTGTCATATATGAATTTTGATTTGTTTTAAACCACAATTGTTTCCTGGTATTCATTTCCTATATATAGCTCCTTCTCCTTTATGACAAAGAAAGATATTGTAAACACAATCAACTGATACAGGAAAATATCTAATGGCTTATGCAACATTTTGCAGCCATACCCTTTCAACTCTCTACCAAAAAGAAAGAAATATTTGTTTTCTTCAACCCAGATAAATGATTTATTTAATGTGAATATTTCTGCCTCTTAATGTTGTTTTTATTTACATTATGGTAGTTATTGTATATAATATTTTCTTTTGCTTTCTTTGCTTTGCATCAGTTAATAGAAATCTTGCTGTATTTCTCTGCATTCCTTGCATATATAATTTTTATAGTACAAAAGTATGTTCACAAATATAGAGTTAGATAGGATTATCTGATCTAACTTTCTAATTAATTTACAGATGAAAATAATGAAGTCCAAAGAAGTTAAGTGACTTGCCCAAATTTAGAGGTAATCTGAATCAGTTAGGATATAGATGAAAGCATTGGATTTCAGGGACAATGGCCACTATTCCCATTGTTCCTTTATTTCATTATACCACAATTTGTTCAGCCATTCCCCAAGGCACTCATTTTGTTTTAGTTGCTAATAACGCACAAAAGTAGAGTTAGCAATATTTTATTATATATAGAACTTTTACTCAGTTTTTTGGCAACCTTGGGGTTGATTATTGAGTAGGGAACTTTCTTGGTCAAAGGATATACATATAACTATAGTGACTTTTCTAGAATAATTGACAATTCCTGCCCCAAACACTTAGACTAATTCACATTTCTATTAACAACAATTTGGTGTACCCATCTTCCCAATCTCTCCAACAAGGACTTTTTTGTCATTTATCATTTTTATCAATTTGGTATTGAATAGGCATTTGATTTTAAATATAAGAAGACTGAGGCTCAGAGGTTATTTTCCAAGGTTAGGCAGTTGATGAATAAGAAGTAACATGAACCATAGAAATCCTACAGGAACTTGAGGCAAGAGTTTTTTGTTGTTTTTTTTTCCCACATACACAATGATTTTTATTATATTGGTGCAGTCTAATCATGAACACTGAATCTTTAAAAAATTTAAATTATGAAATAAAATAAGAATTTTCATAATATAGAAGAAAAATATGATTGCACACAAAATTAAAATCTACTCTTCACATCAAGATATGAGTCTAATCCTTCCTCCATTATTAATTACTTGTCTGACTTTGAACAAATGACAACTCCCTGGGCATTAATTTTCTCATCTGTAAACTAAGTGGTTGGATTATATAACTCCTAAAAATGGGACCCTCAGGTCCTGTGAAACTCATCTACTACTTGAACCTGTGACTCCCAGTTCCCTCTCCAGTATTCTACCCCATGTTTGGTCCATGAATCCATGTAACAAATGGCCTTGACTGATTTATGTCCAGAAAAAAAGCCACATAAATGCTTCCTACTGATCTAAATTTGCTGCTCAGTGACTAAATTAGAATAAACCATTCAGAAATATCTATGAGTGGTGTCAAAGAGTTCTTAGGATGTCAGAGAGTTCTTAAGACAATTTCCAAAAGTAATGTGCCAATTCATCTGCGGTTGGGAGTCAGGTCCTTGGGAGGGAGGCAGTTCTGAATCAGAGCAGACACACAACCACATCAAGGAGAAAAGAGAAATTTAGACAGATGCGATTCTACTCTGGGGAGCAATTACCATGTAGTCAGCCATGTGGCCTAACATGCTGAGTCCCCCACTTTGAAGGGGAAGTGAGGAAGAAAAAGGCTGGAAGGTGAGCTGAACCAGGAGGTGATGGATAGAATGTCAGGACAGATAAACATCTGGGGAGGTTTAATAAGGAGGAAATGTAGACCTCCCACACAGTAGCACCTTTATAAGCTTTGATTACACACTGAGGTATAGAGAATAATAACAGCTGGTCACAACACTAAATAATAACCCTGCCCTACTTCATAAAACCAGCTTCCTTTAAATCTTTCCCCCTTCAGTGTTTAAGAACCAAATATTACATGAAGCGGATCGATGTGACAGAGGAAACCAGTAGACTCCATTGTGCCTTTTTGGCAAATTGACTCTAACAAGGAACATTTCTGACTAAATTTCCCTACAACTCCTATTTGGTTCATTTCAGCTCAGTCTAGTTCAGATAAATTCAATTCAACAAAAAATTTCCTTAACTCTTACTGTGTACAAGGTGCTCTGATAGTTGCTGAAGGTGCAAAGATGAAATAAGATGTGATTTCTGCCCTCAAAGAGCTTCAGGTCTAGAGGGAGAAATAAAACATGTTCACAAAGAGTAAGATAAAGTCAAATAAAGGTCCAAAGTGCTGGGAAAAGAAGGAGAGTTTCTCTCAAAAGACCAAACATTAAGAAGATTTCTGCCTTCCCTCATCCCCACTATTTCCCAAATCCCTTTGAGAAAACAGATTGGTTAATTTTACGTGCATTTGTAGGAATATGCAAATATATTAGGGAAATGCCTTCTAGTTCTTTAGTTTTAGAATTTAGAAGGTGGGGGGGGGGAAGGGAGAAAAACCAGGGAAAGAAAAAAAGATAGAGAGATAAAGATACAGGAATAGAGAGAGATAAAGACACAGAGACAGACAGATAGACACAGAATTTACAATAATACAATAATAAGGTTCTAGTAGTTGAGATTAGGATAATGGTCCTAATTAACAGCTAACAAATTTGCTTGATTTTCTTCCTGCAGGGCTCAACAACATAAGAGTTGAGAGAGTAGATGCAATGAGTTAGGTTAGGGGTTAGCAAGGTAAGGTGGCAATAGGGGGAAGGGATTGAAGACTAGATGATAATATTTAGTTGAACTGAATAGCCGTAAGATCAATTCTGCGAAGAGAACAAAATTAGGCCAGAATCAAGGTAATGGAATAGAAGAATGGAATGGAAAGACTAGAGATTATAGAGAAGATGAAAATTAAATGCAAGAGTATAAGGAAAAGAGAAATGGATGAGTCGGGAGATGCACTTTGAGAGAGGAATTTCAGAGATTTGGATCCTGAAGGTAGTACAGTTATAGTAGATGATGAAATCATTTCTATGAACAGCTGAAATAAAATAAAAGCATATACATTGATGCCTCCAAGTATGATTGGCAGGATTTAGATTGGAGAGGAAGACTGAGTTACATACTTGAATTCCTAGAAACTGATAAGTGATCACAACAAGGTTTTTAAATAAAGAAAAATGGAAATAAGTATCAAGGAGGAGATAATGTTAAATGATAGTTCAATGATACGTGAGGCAATGATATGGAAATAGCAGTGAGAAGAGAAAGAGTTCCCATATTCTTACTCCTCCTAGTCCATATATAAAAGATGAACTTGAGAAAAGATAAGTATAGATGAAATAAGATAGCAAGGTAAGGTGGCAATAGGGGGAAGGGATTGAAAACTAGATGATAATATTTAGTTGAACTGAATAGCCATAAGATCAATTCTGTGAAGAGAACAAAATTAGGCCAGAATCAAGGTAATGGAATAGAAGAATGGAATGGAAAGACTAGAGATTATAGAGAAGATGAAAATTAAATGCAAGAGTATTTCTTCACCTCCCCTACACAAGACCCACATTTTTGTAAGCATAAGATGGAAAGACTAAAAGGAAAAGAATCAGGATGAAAGAGAGTTTACTAATGAAGAGCTCTCAGCATGTACTATGGAAGTAGAAGAATGAAGGTGACATGGGTTATGGTGAGGTATTGGATAGTAATTAAAGTGCAGGAAGAGATAAGAATGGGGGATTCTTACCCCAGAAGAACCTCAGATCACAAGGATGAAAGCAGAAGGAAAAGACAGATGGTGAGAAATACAGAGATAGAGAAATAGAGACAGAAAGAGAAAGAGAGACAGAGACAGAAAGGGAAAAGGAGATAGAGAAATAGACACAAAGAGAGACAGAGACATAGGGGAAAAGAGGAGCATTTCTGGGTTTTTTTTTAAAAAGAGATTTCCTTGCTTGTTGGAAAGGCTCCTTATTCCAATTCAAGCCTCTTAACCCCAACTCATCTTTTCCTATTCTCTTTCCATCCTTCTTCCCATTAATCTCTTCCTCTAAAATCAAATGTTAGTGATGTCTGAAGAGGAGGGAGCTGTGGTTAGGTGGGGAAGGGCGAGAAAATGTAAACATACTGATTCAATTATTTTACAGTGGTTCTGTTTACATGAGACCAGCTTCATTCTGGAAACAAATGGAAAGATTCACTCACTTTTCTTGGTGTTTTGTTCAAGATGGAGACAATCATCCAGATGTTTGGCCCACGTATTCAGATGGCAGCCATCCAGATGTTTTGGTGTTGTACAGATGAGATCAGCATCATACTTCCTTTAAGATCGTGCACTTCCAATGTTCTCTTTTATATCTTCTTCTCCTTCTCTTCCTTCCCCTCCTTTCTCCCTCCTCCTCTTCTTCTCCTCAATAATTTTAGAATAAAAAAATAAAAAAATATGCCATTTCCAGGTGATAATAAATGTTTCAAATCAAAAAGAACTACAGTAAACAAGTTTCAAAATGTGTGATGGTTATTACGGCACTTCATGAAGGAGTTGATAGTCTCTCATTGTCTTTCTGGTTAACACTTTGAAGGTAGGTATGACTGGTACATACTAGGGACTTAATAAATGTTTGCTGAGTGGATGAATGAGTATATAAATGAAAGGCTTATTTATATGTGATGCTACTGCCAAGAAAGCTAATATCATTTTAGAAGGCATTAAGAGAAACATAACATGCAAGGAAATGATAATTCAACCATACTCTGACTTTGCTAGACCACATCTGGACTGTTGGGTTCACTTCTGAGAGATACCTTTAAGGATGAATTTTGGCAAATAAGAGAATGACTAGAAGTGGTAAGCAGTTTGGGGATTGGACTAGTGACATGCCATCTAAGGATGGGTGAAGTAATGGTTGGAAAGTTGAGGAAAAGCAGATTTTTGTCTTAAAGTAAACAAAACCTCCTAACCATATAAAGTGTCCAAGACAGAAATAAGATGTCTAAAGAGATGATAGGATTACCATCATTGGAGATCTGACAGTAGAAGCTTGCCCTGAATATTTCAATTCAAGAAACATTTGAGTACCTACTTTATACAAAGCATTGGTAGGTACTGGAGATTCAAAGACCAAAAAATTATAGTCTCTGCCCTGAAGGAGATTCTATGGAAGGGAATCCTCACCAGGCACAGATTGAACTTAAATGTTTCCTGAAGTCCCTTCTCCCTTGGAGATGCTGTGATTCTGTGAAAATACATTCTTCATAGGACTTTGGCAAGGTAAACTTCCACATAAACTTTATTTTCATCATAACAAAAACATTCAAAATGGAAGATAGGGCATTGTAGAACTAGAAATAATCTTAGATTCTTACAATATATCCCTCGCCCCTTTTTGGACAAAAAAAGAAAACTAGAGTCCAAAGAAATAAATTGCCTCTTCTGAACCCAGAGCATCAATTATTGATAAATTTGAGTCTAGAACATATCATCAAAAGAAAAGCATTCTTATCCAGTGCTTTCTTCTCATGGCAACACTCTGTGTGACAGTGTGATACAGTAGAAAGAGCTCTAGATTTGGAGTCACAGGACTTGGGTTAGAAGCTTGGTTCTGCTCTTAATTACCTTTATGACCACAGTCAAGTCATTCACATTCCTGGTCTTCCATTTCCTCATCTATAAACTGAGGGGGATGAACTAGATGGTCTCTACAATCCTGTGAACTTTCAGTGTGGTCTCTACAATCCTGTGAACTTTCAGTGTGTTCTAACATTTCCCAAAGCAGCTCTACAGTAGCAGTTGGAGAGATGGTATGTTGATTCTGACTGTGCAGATGTGGTGTTGACTTTACAAGATTAAAGCTGAGCTGATTTATGGCACTTTGGGAGCTATCACTTTGAATTTCCTGGTTTCCCTGCCTGTCAGATCTGTGCACTGCTGAGTCCCACAGGCAAAATAATCTGGTAGCCTTGGATTATCTGATGAGAGGCAAGAATGTGAAATGCTGGAAATTTTGTACAAGATTGGCTTTTCATGTAGTCGATATCCTGCCATCTAGGGGAGGGGTGGGGAGTAGGGGGGAAAAATTTGTAACAGAAAGCTTTGTAAGGGTTAATGTTGAAGAATTACCCATATATATGTTTTGCAAATAAAAAGTTTTAATCAAAAAAAAATTGGCTTTGACCGTGACAAGGCAATTGATGAAAAATTCCCATTGAAATTGATTCAACAAACAATTGATGAGGATGATGACATGTACCATGGCATAATAATAACTCACTCTTCTTAAAACTACTTTATATTCATTTTATATACATTCTATATGAACTTTTTTGTGCACATGTTGTTTCTCTCATTAGCCATTATTAAGCCTTTAAGTACCTACTATGTGTCAGGCACTGTACTAGGTACTGTGCACCCAAAAGCAAAAATACGTAGGTTTTGCCATCAAGAAGCCAATTTTATCAGAATACTTGGTTTCTTTTTTAGATTCACCTCAACTACCACCTTCTTCATGAGACCTTTTCTCTGAGATATAGTTGGGGGAGAGGAGAGGGTGAAGAGGAAGCTCATTTTGATAAAAGATTCATTTTTTTTTTTGTGAATTCCTTTGGTTCTCAGAATCTGTGACTTGAGGGCTTTCTTAATCTTAGGACTTGACACCATGAACACTTCAGAAAAGATTTGTCCTAGAGGTTGTACTTAAGTCTATAGGCATCCATAGGAAATCCTTAATATTAAGTTAAAGATGTTCTTGGCTTCAGAAAAGCATTAGCCATCCTGATTTCTGGCCAAGAACATAAAACAAGATGAAAACCAAAAAACCAGAATGAATTCCATTATTTGTTCTAAACAAAATGTTATTTTTATTTTATAGAACCACAAACCAAACCAAAAAGATATGGTTACTTCATTGTTGGTTATGTTTTAATATTGTTCATAAGTCTAATGAATCTATTGAAATCTAAATGCAAACCATACACAAATTCCTTTAAAAATACTTACAATTTCAGCCTTCATAACAAACATCAATAAAGACATAAAATCAAACATGGGGAAATTCTTCAATTCATATCTTATAACTTGAACTTCTCTTTTGACCAGGTAAAAGTCTACACCTCATAAAATATAATAATAAAGTCAAATACATTTCAAAAAGTTCTCTTCTATCCATTGCAAATCAATTTGGTACTCAGAAAATTGCCATCATAATTATAGAATAACAGGATTTTAGAAATAAGAGGAAATTTAACTATCATCAAGTCCAAAACCTACGCTAGTTTCCCCTCATGACACACCCAACAAATGGTAATTCAGACTCTAACTGAAGACCATCAATGAGGAGTAACCACAACCCTATCCATCTATCTATCCATCCATCAGATATAGGTTAAATAAGTACAATTCTTCTAAACTTATTTTTATATCCATCATGCTGTGCAAGAAAAAGCAGATCAAAAAGGAAAAAAAAACCACAAGAAAGAAAAAAAGCAAACAACAACAAAAAGATAAAAATATTATGCTTATTCAGACTCCATAGTTCTATTCTCTGATTTCAAATGACTCTTTCCATCACAAGTCTATTGAATTCTAGATTCTCCAGTTAAGAAGAAAGCCCAGTGCAGCCATCTCATTATTTCCCACTCAACTGTAGGACACCATCATGCCCAGGGCCAAAAACCCTCTTCTCTTCCCTCAATCTCCCCTCCCACTTTTCAAATTCTTTTTATGTTTTGTTTTCTACTATTAGATTTTGAGTATAACCGTTTCACTTCCCTTCCTCATCCCTTCATTTAATAAGCTTTCGTAGTTCCTTATTACCTCCAGAATCAAATAGAAAATCCTGTGTTTAGCATTCAAAATTCTTTTGCAATTTCCTCCCCAATTTTCTTATATCATACAACACAATTCTTGCATATACTTTATAATTCAATGACACTGAGTTTCTTTCCTAGTTTTCAAACAAGAAACTCAAATGCCCAATTTCAGTAATTTTTGCTGACTCTCCTCCATGCCTGGAATGCTCTTCTTTTTCATCTTCACTTACTTATCTGGCTTTCTTCAAGTCCTGGTTAAAATTCCATATGGTACAAAAAGTCTTTCCTGGTTCCCCTTAATTCTAGTGTCTTTGCTCTTTTGGTTATTTCCAATTTCTCTTCCATAGATCTTGATTTCCATGTTATTTCCCTCATTAGATTGTGAACTTTTTGAAAGCTGAAACTATCTCTTGCCTCTCTTTGTATTCTCACTTAACAATATGACTAACACATTGTAGGTGCTTAATAAATATTTATTAACTGACTACCTGACTGACTGATACCAATGGAGCATACATGAATGCTAATTAGCCCTTATTTTCACCATGTGACCAGCTCGCCTTTTTTTTTTTTTTTTTGGTAGTTGTTGTTGTTCCTACATTTTTGGATATTTTTAACTTAAGTTCTTCTTGGTAGTTCTTTGTTTATTATGTATTGCAGCCTACTCTTGCCCATATTTTCCCATGAGGCTTCTGAGTGATAAATATTTCAATGCTTCAGTAACTATAGTGGTCCATGACTTATAGTCATGCAACAACATTGATAGAATAATATGATGAACCTTCTTTTCTGGTAGAATTTTGGAGTTATTAAAGGAGCTTTTCAGTTTCCTAAAGGTAATTCAATCATTCTTCCACTGTCCAATTTTGTGTTCAATTCAATGTCCATTTGTGAAGCTTTTCTAGAGGAAAAAGCAAAGTTTGATGGGCAAATGACAGATAATTAATAATTTCAGCAATCACTGGGTTTTGTATTGTAGAGTACTATAAGCACCATGGGGAAAATGATAGTATCTTCAAGTATAGCATAATAGATTTCATAAGAACTCATTGAAAATGGATTACCTAGATAGTTAGGCATTGCTCATCTGAGATTACAGGGACTGGTGACCTACGCCAAATCCTTCTCCTTAATTTGCCATCATAGTTTTCCTTGTATTCATTTTACCATTATCTATTTAATTAACCCCCCAATTATATGTAAAAAACAAATTATAAGGTTTTTTTTTTTAATTTTGGGTTCTAAAGTCTTTCCTTCCCTTCTCCCTTCATTGAGAAGGCAAAGAATTTAATATAAGTTATAAATATGCATACCTGACTTTTCAATAGGAAAATAGGTTACCTCATGTTTGTTGATTCTTTGACCCTCCACTCCACTTCCAGCTACTCTAGAGAAATTTGATGCTTAATAGTTGCTAATTGCAGAAATGGTTATAGGTTCAAAGTCTCAGTTTCTTCCCATCAAAGGGAAAATCAAAAAGGTATCCAATGTACAAATATGACCCAGATATGTCAAAGTTAGTTTATTTCCACTCAGAAAAGGGAATATTAAACAAAAAGATCCATAGAATAATTAGATTAGAATCTAGAAACTTAACAATTAAAATAGAACCATTTGGGACTCTACTATTTAAGCCTCTTTGGGACATAAACAATTTTGTCAAGGCTGCTACTAGCCAGTTCACCTTCTACCTCTACTGAACACAATTCAATCAAACACCAATCAGGATCTTCTCCAGCATCTTTTTCTCCAATGCAGATGCTTTATTTGTTGCAAGCCTGATTCTGCTACTGGCTGCAATTAAAACTGTTCCAGTTGCTGACCTTGTCACTGGTAATTGTAGCATTTCTAGGATTTTTCAAATTTCACAATGCTAGAGGAAAGGAAATAAAAAGAAAGGCAAGGCAGCCAGAGTCCTCTGGTACAAGGTCAGCTATTTGAATCTATTTTTTCACTTATGGACAAGAGATTAGGTTGGGTCATAGTGTAATCATTATTCAAGGTTAGGAAAGAGCCTTTTCTTTCTCTATCCCATGACCAGAATTATATCTTGTCTATTTGAAAATTGGCCTCTGGGGCAGCTAGTTGGTGTAGTGGATAGAACACCAGCCCTGAAATCAGAAGGACTTGAGTCCAAATTCATCCTCAGAAACTTAACACTTCCTACCTGTGTGACCCTGGGCAAGTCACTTAACCCCAATTGCCTCAGCAAAAAAAAAAAAAAAAAAAGAAAAAAGAAAATTTCCCTCAAAAGACTTGCAGCAGAAGCAACCTCTTCTTAGTTTCCATCAGAACTTTATTTAGTTTTGAAAAGATATGATATTTTTCCTCCTTACCTTTGACATCTTTACCTCCTTCAGATAACTTGTAAACTGAATCCTGGGAATCCTTATAACAATGCACTCTACTTTATGAGTTTTCTCTTTGATATCTGATCTACTGTTGTTATTATGTTTTGTATTACTTTTCCTTCCTCTGTAAGCAAATTCAGGATTGTAATGTTAATTTTCAATTAGTAAAATGAGGCATTTCATGCTTTTTTTTCAAACTCACAGTCAGGGGACTCACTCAATTCATTGATGATGAATCAATCACATGTAGCCCAGAGTAGGCAGAGGATATGTACACAGGTTCAAGTTTTGTGAGGTTGTCCAGGGGAAGGAAGAAAATATCTGAACATGCTCCAGGGGTGTCTTTGGGTATGGGGATGTCTGTGTGTATATGGGTGGGTAGGTGGTAGTGATGGTGGGGTACAGCAGAGAAATATCTTGCGCAAATATTTGAAGGCTTGTCACGTGGATGATGGATTAATCTTATTCTTTGTGATCCCAGAGAATAAAACCCTGAATAACAGGTGGAAAATAAAAAAGAGGCAAAGTCAGACTTGATGTCAGAAAAAAACTCCCTAGTTTTTACAGCTATCTGGGGGCCAAATAGATTGCTTCCGAAGGTTTTGAGGTCCCCTTCACTGGAGATCTTCAAGTGGATAACCACTCGTATTTGTGTTGTAATCAAGATTCTTTGGGAATGGATGAAAAATGATGATAACTGGGATTTCTTTCAATTTTCAAATTCTATTACTGCTAAGCCAACCTCCTTCGAGTGGTTGTGGATCATAGTCATGAGGTCCTTCAGTTCTGGGGGCTTGGTACAACCACAGGCTTCCCACAAATAAGAGCATCTGGAGAAAGGAGATTTACAGAGATGTCCTTCAACTTAAACTCTACTAGATCAACTTCAGGATGGTATTAAATACTTTTTGGGGAAAAAAGGTATGTTACAATGTTTTATGTTAGATATTCATGATCAGAGGGTCCTCAAACCAGATTACTCTTTTGCTCTATCATACAAGTTATATCCTCTAATTTTATTTGATATATTATGCAAAACACCTTCTTGAAGAGAATTTTCATATCACTTTGACTCATTAAATCAACAATGTTTTTTAAAAAAATTGACAACTTCTAAAAATATCCAGAAATCAAGAAGATATAGTGGCAACTTATATACTTTTCCTCTTTTAACCAATTATATGATCAGTCCTGATGTGAAATATCACTTGCATTTAGCCAGCCTAATTCTCAAAAGTATCCTCATTAAAGATGTGTATAATGCATATTCTTATAAAACTTTTTTACTTAGTAAAGTAAGCATATAGTTCAGAAATTACAGATGTTCTATTCTTTGTAGTTCAATTATATCTGTCATGTTTGACTGGTCTATTTGAGGTTTTCTTGGCAAAAATATTAGAGTAGTTTGCTATTTCCTTCTCCAGTTCCTTTTACATATGAGGAAACTGAAGAAAACTGATTAAATTACTTGCCCAGGGACCTACAGCTAATAAGTGTCTGAGCCCAGATTTGAACTGAAGAAGAGTCTTCCTAACTCCAGCCTTAGTGTTATTTTGTGCACTATGGCACTATCTGGCTGCCTTCCCAATGTTTTCATCAGAACTTTATTTAGTCTTGAAAAGATCTGGTATTTTTCCTCCTTATCTTTGACATCTTCCCCTCCTTCAAATAACTTGTGAACTGAATCCTGGGCATCCTTGTAATAATGTAGTCTCCTTCATGAGTCTCCTCTTTGATATCTGGTCTGTTGTTGTTGTCTTTATTATATTTTGTATTGTTTTTCCTTCCTCTGTAAGCAAATTCAGTACTGTAATGTTAGAATCTAAGTATGATAGCTCCATTTCCTTGATGACTAAAAAAAATCTGCTATAAAAACTGTAACATCTTTTCCATTTCTGACATGTTTGTTGACTTTCCATTTTTATCCTTATTTTCCTTAAGTATGATTTTACTTACTTGGATCTCATACCAAGATTTCTTAACACGGGTTTTACATTTTTCTCTTTATTTTAGGAGTGGTATTGTTCACAATCTTCTCCATCCTTTTCTGTAAGATTTTAAAAACACATTTATATTTTGAACCTCTGTTGCCCTTGGATGTTTTCCTTGTTTGGCAAGTGTTTACTTACCAAAGTCACTTTTTGAGTTTCCCCCAACTCCTTTTATCATGGCAATTGATTTGCATCACTTAAACTTCTACACAAAATCATTATAATCATTGTTTATTTCCTTTCTTCTGTCTGTATCCTATTTAATAATTATCAGTGACTTGTTAAAGAGTTTGTCATAGCTGTTTAAATTATACAGAACATCCTTTCCCTATTTGTATGTTTTCTTCTAACTCTTTCAAAGTTTGTTTGATTTTTCTTTTAAAATTTTAATGTTTTTATTGTACTTAGATAACACTTTGTCTTACATCATAATTATTTCTTTTTAAAATTTCATTTATTTTATTTTAAATTTATTTAAATGAAATAAACATTTCCATGACAAAAAAGATGATTGCACATGAAATTACAAGTCTATTATGTACAATTTGCTATTCCTTTTAAATGTATAAAATTATCATGTAAAGTTATTTTTTTTTCTTTTTTCTTCTCTCCTCCTACTTTGAGATGGCTACCATTATATACAAATATGTACATATATGTATATATAAAATCATTTCTGCCCATACTTCCATTTATCAATTCTTTCTCTAGATGCAGATAGTACCTTCCTTCATAGGTCATTTGTAGTTAATTTGGGTATTTATAGTAGCCAAAATGACTTAGTCACTCAAAGTTGTTCTTAAAACAAGATTGCTGTTACTGTAAACAGTATTTTCTTGACTCACTATTTCTTTGTTCATTATTTTGTGCGAATCTATCCATGTTTTTCTAAGATCATTGAGCTCATCATTTCTTAGTAGAATTCCATAACAGTCACATAACTCAATTTGTTCAGCCATTTTACAATTGATGAAACACCCCTAAAATTTCCAATTCTTTACTACCACAAAGAGAACTGCTGTAAATATTTTAGAATATATAGATTTTTTTCCTTTTTCCTTAATCATCTTTGAAAACAGACTTAGTAGTGGTATTGTTAAAGATCCTCTTTGGGCATAATTACACATAATTCTCCAAAACAGTTAGATCAATTCAATTTCATCAGTGGTGAATTAAAGTCAATTTTTCGACATCCCCTCCAACATTTTGGAAATTGGGAGGAAAAAAAATATAGATAGTTTCTCAGATAAAAGTCTCATATATAAATATAATAAAGATGTAAAATATAATATATATAAATATATATATAAAGAGCTTTGTAAAATCTATAAGAATATGTCATTCCCCAATTGATAAATGGTCATAGTTATTTCTTTGTATTTGTCATTTATTTCTGCAAAATCATATTCAAATGTGTCTTATATCAGAATTTCTTAATTTATCATCATCATTCATCATCAACTGATGATGAACTAGTTCTTTGCTATTTTAGAATGCTGTTCTGAATATTTTGGTATATATTGGACCTTTATTTCTATATTTGACTTCCTTTTCATAAAACACATAGTTTATTTTTTTCTACAACTGGAACATCAATACATTCTTCTAATTAAGTCTGAGCCAAGCGTTTGATTGAGGATTCCATTCTGGAGGTATTTTAATATATTATAATGAAATTGAACATGGTTTGAGACCTGAGCTCTACCATTTACAAGATTTGTGACAATGGGCAAATCATTTCCTTTTGCTAAGCTTCAATTTCCTGAGGGAGATCAATTAAATTATATCCGACCCCCATTAAAATATAGACATTCTGTGATTTTAGTATGGGTATCATTAACCAAAGGAGAGAAGTTTTGGCTGTTGGCTGGTTCTTCTCAAGCAGGTATTAGTTATGTGACCTAACCTACCTAAGACTCAATTCCCCCACCTAGGAAATAATACCTGTTCTGTTTTGCAGGGATTTGGGGGAGGTCAGATAAAATAATATATATCAAGTGGTTTTGTAATTATAAGAGACTATATCTATGTAAGATTAACCCCAAAGAGAGCTGCCCTCTTTTCTTCAGATTTAAAGTTGCTGGTTCCTTCCTTCAACTGTTTTCATATAACACAATATTCATTCTCCTTTTTACCTTAGGCTAATTAAGTGACATTCACCAGAAGTCAGATAGGATGTCTATGTCTCCACGAGATTCCATGTCTAGAATTCATAATGGGCTGGAGTAACAGAGACTAGTGCCAGCCCAGACTGGGCAAAGAGGATACTTATTTCTTCTGTACTTTCTACTCCCTCTGCTAACCTTTTAAAAATACATACATACATACATATATATTTATATTTATTTATGCAATAAAACATGGATGTTTGCAACAAGGTTCTACTGTAATTTGCATTTGATAAATTTTGGGGGAGATTATGGAGATTTCACATACACACACTTTTATTACTTTTCAGATTCTTTCTCGTTCCTTTCTCTAGTAATTACAAAAACAAATTCTTATAGTCTCTTTCCTCCCCTATTTCTGAGAGTCCTTTGCTTATTTGGGGCTTTATCTTTTCCTGAGAATTTGTGTGGGGGTGGTTCTCCTTAAGCAGATGTTGGGTAGCTATGGGTATTTCATTACTCAATAGCATCCAGGGTATAGCTGGGCCCTGTTTGGGGGGACACAGACTCCAGTAGCCACCCACCACTGTCTCTTGTGGAAGAGGAAGAGTCCTACTGACTCTACAACCCAGCAATTTATTTTTGCAGCTGTCAAGTGATGTTGCCAGGGAAATCCCAGGGAACAAGAGTATTTCCTGAACTAGTGTTTATGGTTTGAATGATAATGAAAGAAAAGGAGAATCGAATAAATATCTGGATGAGATAATGACTTCTTGTAGAGAAAGATAGCTTCAAGCCAAAGCTGGCTGCATCCCTCTTTCTTCATCAGAGAATCAGAACACTTTAGTGCAATGATAAATGTTCCTTCTGGTGTCCAGGATGCCCTGGGCTTTCCTCCTTTGCCTTTATCAGTTTTTATTTTTTAAACCCAATACATGGTAATGGCAATGGTTAAGCTGAAGAGGGCAGCTAGATGGCACAGGGGTTAGAGTACCATTAGACTCATCTTCCTGAGTTCAAATCTGACCTCAGACATGTACTAGCTGTGTGATTCTGGGCAACTCACTTACCTGTTTGTCTCAGTTTCCTTACCTGTAAAGTAAGCTGGGAAGAAAATGGCAAACCATTCCAGTATTTTTGTCAAGAAAACCCCAAATGGGGTCACAAAGAGTTGAATACAACTAAAAACAACTGAACAACAGCAACATTATGCTGGGGAGCTATAGGGGTGAATAGAGTATATGGCTGTGTATAATAATATATAATATATAATATAACATATAATGTATTTGGAAGTGTCATTTATCATAGACACAGAGCTCAGCTATAGCCATATTATTAGGCCAAAGCACCATGATTTTGTTGGTGAGGGAACGCCCTCCTCTTACTTTGCAATGTAGTTAGAACTAAGTAGATAAATTTTAGGGTGTTTCTCAATGTTAAGAGGAAATAAGTCATTTGTTTAAGGTCACAAAGCTAATTAAATGTCAGAATCATGATAGGAAAGTATGTCTTGACTCCAAACCCAGAATTCCATCCACTAACTCATTTTACTTCTAGAACCATACTTAGAATTTGGAAAGTTGGCCATGGTCAAGCACTTTTGTACCATGTCTAGGCTCCTGGCACCAATAAATACTTGAGATTCATATTCATGCAATTAATCCCCATACTGCCTCCTTACAAATTAAAAAAAGTAGGATTTTTTGCTACTTATTTTTAATAGTATTATATTTTTCCAAATTGATGTGAAAATAAAGTTCAACATTCACCTTTGCAAAACCTTGTGTTCTAAATTTTTTTCTCTCTCTTCTCCTCTCTTCCCCAAGACAAGAAGTGGGGAGTTTCCATCCCCTTATTCCAGAGTAAATGAATATAATCTATCCTTCCTCTCAAAGTTCATCCTACTCTCAGAACAAAAAAATACTTTTCGTATAAGGAGCATTAGATTAAAATGAATATTAAGGATAATCTTGAATAAGACACTGAACCAGAAAAGGTAGGCTTGAGAAGTACCTGGAATGGGGGATTCAGACCCAACTCTGCTACTTACAACCTGTGTGGGACAAGTCACATTATTTTCTTGGGCCTGTTTCCTCTCTGATGAAATGAGAGGAATGGATGAAAATTGAGATATCCAAATTTCTTTCTGTCTTAAAATCTGACTCCACTCTGGGATTCAATTTCTGAAGTCCCTTCTAGTGGCTAGGTCAATAGATTTGGATCTTTATTTCAGACACTTTCTAGTTATGTGACTGAATCACTTTAAACTCTCTCTGCCTTGATTTTCTCATTTATAGAATGGGGGCAATTGGCTCAATGGACTCTAAGGTCCTGTAGATCTGTAAATCTATGATCTCACAATCCCACTTTCTTATTTATTTGTTTGAAAGCATCCTAATTCATTTCCCCTGGCTTAAGAGATAAAAGAACCACTCCAAATGAACCATTTCCATTGCTTTCTTACTCCTTTCTATAGGGAAATCCATTGTGTGGACTGGATATTACTATAACAAACACAATAATTTGTATTTAAATTATTCATCCTCCAGAGATAGACCCCAAACTGAAAAACTAAGGACTCTGCTTGCCACCTTTATCAACCAGAGTGGCCATCCTCCATTCCCATGAATAAATATCTAGTTATGATTGGCATATACAAGTTATTTGGTATAAATGACAGGAAAGCCACAGTTATTTCCAGGAGAGCCTGGGAGTGTCTCAGGCTGCATCCGCGAGGAATTTTATAGAAAACACTATTCACGTAAATCAAGATTATTTTCAAGGTACAAGAGAGACAAACATGGACTTGTCTATCACAGGACAACATGAATGAAAACAGAGCTAGATAAGCACTGGCCACACACACAAAGGAAAGGAAGCCCTTACTCAGCTTCCCGATCGCACATGTTGAAATCTCTATTCTCTTATAACAGTTGAAAATGTTATAGCACATTCCGGGGTCAGGGATCTCTCCCGATGGAGACTTAGACAAACAACCAAGTTCCTTAGGTGAAGTTCATCACTGTACTCTCTTCCTACCAGATGGTTCAGCTGCCTAAAGAGTGAGCCTCTTTCCCTAGGTGGAATGACCTTCTCCATCATTTCAGTCTCTTTTCTACTAGCTTACCTTTGACAGTTCTCCCAAGTAAAGTAAAACTTGACATGTTGGATCTGAATTAAGATGAGAGTTTTAAAATGGGATCAAGAGGAGTAGTAGGTATTTAAGTTTAAAGTGAAATGAAGTTCAAACAATACAAGATTTAGATACTACAGTAGGGTCCTTGTTGTAGTTGGATGACTAGGGTAGACTTAGAACTGGGGGTTATGTTGGAGCAAGCTCCTGTTGGCTCAGAGATTTTCAATCTAAGCATTTACAGTTCAGAAATCAGTAAAAACTAAAAATCAGACCTTGATTTATTGACTTGTTGATGGTATAGATTTAAGAGAGCATGGATAAAAACTTAATATATAGATTAAACTTAAAATTATATTATACCTTTTATAGCCCAAAGGTTATTAAGCTACCTATACCCCTTGACCTAGCAATACCTCCATTTAATCTATTTCCCAAGATGATTAGGCAAAAAAGGGAAAGAGTCTATATGTTCTAAAATGCTTCTAGAATTTCTCTTTGTGATGGCAAAGAACTGGAAATTAAAGGAGCACACATCACTGGGGAATGGCTGAACAAGTTGTGGTCCATACTTGTGAGGGAATACTGCTGTGCTATAAGAAAATGATGAGATCTTTTTTTTTTTTTTTTTAGAAAAACATGGAATGACTTGTATGAAATAATGAAGAACAAAATGAGCAGAACCAAGAGAACATTGTATACAGTAAGAGGAATATTGTTTTAAGAATGACTGAAAGAAGTTATTTTGTTTCCTATAAATAATCAAATTAATTATAAAAGACATATGAAGATGTTACTGCATCCAGAGAAAGAACTGATAAAGAAAAAATATATAGAATAATTATATATATGTTTATATACACATATGTATGTGCATTTATATCTACATATCTACACACAGACATATACATACTCCTATTTATGTATAATGGTAGCCATTTCTAAGGTGGAGTAAAAGAAGAAAAACAAAAAGACATTTGCATAATAATTTAGCTATTTATTTAAAAGGAATAACAAGTTATGCATAATAGATTTGCAGTTTTACATACATTTTTTTTGTACTACGTTATGGAAATGCTTGTTTTAGTCCATAAATTAATTTTTTTTTAAAGTGTGCTATCCCTTATTTCTAAACAGCAAAATCCTATTTAAATTTTAAAAGGAATGAGGCTCTTTCTGAAGAGAGCTGATCAATTGTTTTCCTAGCCTTCTTTGATGTCAGTGCCCAAATCTAGTTCTGCCACTAGCAAACCTGATTGTGGGCAAATTATTTAACCACACTGGGCTTCAGTTTTGTTGGGAATTTTTCTAATCTGTAAAATAAGAATATTGAATTCAATAATTTCAAAGGTTCTTTTCAACTCTGATTGTCTACATAGTATTCTTTATGCTATATCTATATATAAGGGAATAAATCTTGTTCATCTTCAAGGCATAGTAAAAGGGAAGGAGCGTTTGGAGTCAGGAGAATCTGAGCTTTGGTTTACTCATTTGCAAAAATGGAATAATGAAGATCAAATAAGTATGCAAAATGTTTTAGACACTGTTATTTAAACAAGTTTAAATAGTTATAATTTAATTGTCATTCTGAAGAGATTATGGAGATTTGAGAGAAACTTTCAGAAGAGAGAAAAAAGATAGAGACTTCTTTCTTGACCAAACTCTTTTAACTTGCAAAGAAGTTAAAGTGACTTCTTGATAAGAGACTAACTGGCATCCAAAGTGAACTGAATGATGGGGATTCTTATTCCAGAAGTGAGGAGCAGTTATCAATGATAACTGTGGCATGATTGATGATGATGATTAGAGATAATTTAAGATATGATCTTTTCTAAATAATTATTTGTGTCTTTGTTGTATCTTTTGTTCTATTGTTAATAAATTGCATATTCAGAAATTATGATGTTTGTTTAAGCCTAGGAGATTAGGAGGTATATATGTATGTATATTTACACTCACCCACTCACACATGTATATATGTATATATATGTATTCATGAATACAAGGCTGTGTATGTATTTGTGTGTATGTGTGTAGATATGTGTATATATATGTGTGTATATGTCATATACATATATATATATACTCACATACGTACACTCACATACGCATGTGGAATGTAATACCTTAAAATGAGTCCATTTAGGGACTTTAAAACCTTTGCTTTCTCCCTTAATCATTCACTTATATGAAAGAGTAAAAGGAATTTTGAGACTTCAGAGAATCAGAGGGCCTCAGACTCAGACAGCTTTTGGGTTTTGATGAAAGAGAAAATGCAAACTTCTTTCTGACAGGGTACAATTTTACAATTAAACATTAAATAAAGATCCAAAGAAGGACTGAAGTGAGTCCTGGGGACTGTTAACAGGGTGTCACCTTTGCTTATTTATTTCTTAGGTAAAAGACAAAGCTTTGAAGGATCTATATCTCTGCATCATTTTGAAGTCCAGATACTGGTTCCGATTCTACTTCCCTAAAAGAAGCAGGATCAAGGAAAATTGTGGAGAATACAAAAGGATAAGTTAGGAAGAATTAGGAGTAGAATCTGAAGAGGTGATCTCTAAATGGTTAAAGGAGTAAGTAGTTGAGAAGACTAGATAAAAGTGGGAAAAGATAAATGGCACAATTAGAGAGTTAAATAATTAACAGAGTGGATTAGAAGGCAGGGCAAATTGAAGAGACTAACCTGAGATTAGTTCTAGATTGAAGGAAATATGAAAGTGGTTTTGGTTGCAGAGTTGTTAAGATAAAGAAACAAAAAAAGGAAAATTATTAAGAAATAATAGTTGATTGTAAAAAAATTTAATTTTGTGCTTAGGGTTGCAGTCTAAACATGCTCCAAGAGTTTAGAAATAAGAAACAAGACTGAAAATCTTAATCATTAAAAAGAATAAGGGAAACTATAGTGAGTTGCCTGGAGACTGAGATGTTTGTATTTCTGCAACAGCTGAGTGACTATCATCTGTGTTCCAAGTAAAGGTTTCCCTTCTAGAGGAGAAGGTACCTGACTCAAAGAATACCTTTCCAAACTTCAGGTTATTTGGGAGAATGAAAAGTTCCTAAAGGAAACAGACATATGGCTTCCATGGGGCAGAAGCCAGGGGGGAATCTGTGTTAGAAAAAGGGAAATGAGTTGTTGGAGAATAGAAGAATGAGACAAAGGAGATAGGGGGAAAAGGGGGCACCTGTACACTTAGAATTTAATAATGCATTTGAGACTTTTTCCTAAGAGGGGAGATTGAAGCTCTGAGAAGGAACGAACTCTTCATTCATGTCTTTTCATGAATGGAATAGTAGTCACAGAAACTTTCAAGTGAGAATTTATCCACTATGAGGCACAGAACAAAGAGGAATAGTAAATGATGATGTTCTAAACAGAGGAAGAGAGATATCTCTTTGCCCACCTAATAACATGAGTTTCTTGCCTTTGTGGGGATAGCCAAATCATGACAGACAGCCTCCCAAAGCTTATCAAAATGGCTGGCAACTATCCACTTTTGGCAATTCACATGGATGCAAAAGGGACTTCCAGGAGGAACCTAAAAAGTATCATCAGAAGATATACTGTAGGTCACAGCTGTTGCCAAGTCACAGAAATGAGAGAGAGCATTTCATGTGTGGCACATAGTAAACTGGTAGTTTGGTTCAAATGTATTTTATGAATGGGAATTACAACTGTATTTTCATTGGCTGTTTCTGATGTCTGGGATGTTTTTTTTTCTCATTTCTATCTCCTGGCTTTTAGTCTCAGCTAAAAGACTTCCCTGATCATCCTTACTGAAAGTATACTTACTTGTTATTCACTTTATCCTGTATATATTGTATTTGTACACAATTGTTTTTGTTATCTTTCCAATAACACTCTGTATTCCTTGAGAGCAGAAAGTATTTTGTTGTTTAAAAGGTTTTTTTTGGTCTCCATATTTCTAGCTCTTACATAGTGACTGGTATATAATAGGTACTTTATAAATGCTTATTAATTGAAAAAAATGTATTGCCAGAATATGAACTCCTAGCCACAAAACTAAAGACCATTGGGATTGTGTTTTGTCACCATTACTCATTGAAAGCAAGGGATGCAAAAAAGGAAAATTAATTAGAAAAGTGAAGAGCTGCCTAATAAGCTGGCGTCTGAGAATGGGATTTCGATTAAAAATCTTTACAATACAGGCTTGAAAGATTCCTGGTCAGAGAAGGAGCAAAGGATGGCAAGAGTATATTTGTCATGTGTTTTGCAAATTTATTCAAAAGGACTTTAAAAATGCTAGAGGAGAAAGCAAATGGATACACAAGTTAATGCTTATTGATTTAGTACTGTTTTTTAATTTTTTATTTAACAGTGAGGAATTAGTTGTTAGGATAGAAATAATGTGAACCTTGGGAGAGAATCAATAATACATTTCATAGTTTGTAACAAAAAGGAAAGGACATCTAGGCATTTTCTAACATGCAGCCTAGATTTTGGGAAAGCAGATTTTAGTGGATTTAGATGAAAAGTAGGTAGGATTCTATGAACAACATGATTCAGAAGTCAGTCCAGGAAGTATGGAGATATTCAAGAATGAAATTTTGATGAAAAAAAGGAGGGAAATTTAAATGAGAAAGAAAATCAGATTATCTGAAGAGACTGATGCAGATAGAATACTCATTAATCAACTTAGATTTAAAAAAATAAAGTTTCAGAAGATGAAAAAAAAAACAAATTACAGAGAATGAACAGGTAAGGGTGGCTGTTGTTCAGTCATTTTTTCAGTCATGTGTGACTCTTCATGACCCCATTTGGGTTTTTTTTTGGTAAAAATACTGGAGTGATTTGCCATTTCCTTCTCCAGGTCATTTTAGAAATGAGAAAACAGGCAAATAGGGTCAAGTGACTTGCTTAGGGTCACACAGCTAGTAAGTGCATGAGATCACATTTGAATTCAATAAAGCATCTTCCTGACTCCAGGCCCATTGCTCTTTCCACTATTCCATTAGTAGGCATCATTCTGTAAAAAAAAAAAAAAAAAAAAAACAAACAACTTGTCAAAATCTCAGAATGAGCTAAGGCTGAGGTGAAAAAAATAGAATTCCCTATTTCCCTTTTCAAAGGCTTCTACACTTCTTGAGGAATGAAATTTTCACAAAGGGTAACAAAATACTTTGGCCTTCACTGACTGAAGGCTATATAGTAGAGGAAGATAGAAAGACACAGAGACAGAGATAGACATAGACAGAGAGATAGAAACAAAGACAGAAAGAAGGAGAAACAGATAGAGACAGTGAAAGAGGGAGAGAGAGACAGAGACAAAAAGAGAGAGGAGACAAAGAGATTTGGGGAGAAAAATGAAAAGTGAAGAAGGAATAAGGCCTTTTCTTGGAGTGAATAGGATGATAATAGACAAAAAAGAAAAGGCTGAGCTGCTCAGTTCCTTTCTATTTTTTTCCAAGAAGAACAACCTTTATGATAGAAATGAAAGAACAAAATGCCCGAGAAATAAAGAGATTGTAAGAAAGTTAAGGACTTAACTGTCCTTAATGAATTCAGGTTGCCAGGCCCAAATGAATTATAACCTTGGATTTTGAAAAAATAAAACTGACAGATGTGTTTGCAGAATCACTATCAGGAATATTTGAAAAATTATGGAAAATCAGAGAGGTACCATAAGACTAAAGAAGGGGAAATGTCTTTATTTTAAAAACAAAAGTAAAAGGGAGAATAGTCTGTCAACTGTAGGCCAGTGTATTTGTTTTGGAAATCTGAGAAAATTCAAATACAGATTAAAGAAATAGTTAGGAAGCTCTGGAAATGGAACATATAATTATAAAAATCCAGCATATCTTCAAGAACAAATCATGCCAGACTACCCTCATTTCCTTTTGTAATAGTTATTATTAACCTTGTATTTGAGGGAAATGCAAAATTTTTTACAAAGTATCTCAAATTATTCTTGTGGGGAAGATTGAGATATATGGATTTAACAATCAAATAATCATATGAATTCAGAACTGGTTGGATAGCTAGATTAAAAGAGTAGTTTTTTTTTTGATTCAGAATCAGCATGATGGGAAGTATCCCGAAAAAAACCTCAGAAATTCAAGCTTGGTCCTGGGATGTTTAGCTTTTTTCTCAATAACTTGGATAAAATAATAGATGGTATGCTCATCAAATATGCAGATAATACAAAGCTGTAATGGCTAGCTAATATATTGGATGGCAGTTAGGATCCAGAAAAATTCTGACAGGCTGGAGAACTGGGTTAAAACTAATAAGATGAAATTCAATAAAGATAAATGTAAAACCTTATGTGTGGATAGAAAAAAAATTCAGTCTTACAAGTATAAAATGGGGGAAGCTTGAGTGGGGAGCAATCATTCTGAAAAGGTCCTGGAGTTTTAATGAATTAAAAACTCAATCATCAAGATGTGGCAGCCAAAAAAAGTTAATTAGACTTTGGGTTACATTAATATAGACATTGTTTTTTATGACTAGGGAGCTCTCTATGCTGCCCTCATCAGACCTCAATTAAAGTAATGAAATGCAGAACTAGAAAGAGTTAATTAGGGGAAAACATCTTGGCAGCAAATTTCCATGAAGGATCAATGAGTCAAAAAGCATTTATTAAATTCCTAGTGTATGTAAGCTAAGCTGAACTAGGTACATTGATGAAGTGGAGAATATCTAAAGGAGGGCAACAACATGAGGATCAGCTGAAAAAAACTAGACATGTTTAGCCTTGAGAATAAAAGACTTATGAAAGACATTTTCTTTGTGTTCTAGTCACATGCAGATGGATGGGATTTCTGTTTGGCCCCAGAGCAACTCATAAAACAATGGGTGGGAGTTGTGAAAAAGACAAATAAAGGCTTGATATGAGGAAAAACTTGGTAATAGGCACCGTCCAAATTTAGGATGGGCTGCCGAGAAGTGCTGGGCTCTTTCTTTCTGAAGGTCCTAAAGTGGTTGGATGATCACTTGATTGTTTTGCTATGTTAAAGATTCCTTTGGTATATGGGTTGGACTAGATGGATACTAAAGTCCCTTCCAGCTCTCAAATTCTATATATTTTTTAAATTTTTAATTGAGGCTCCTTTATTTCTCTTTTAAAATGTCTATTTTTTGTTACTTTCCATTACTAGAAATCATTCTTTTTTAACAAATAAATATAATCCTACAATGGTCATGCCTGAATGCATATTATATGTCTCATTCTGTACCTCTATTCTATTACCTCTCTGCCAAGAAGTGGTAACTATGGTTCACCACCAGTCTTTTGAAGTCAATTGGTTACTGCTTTGATCACAGTCCTGAAGTATCTCAAAGTTGTCTTCCTTTGCATTTTCTACCATCACGTCAACTGCTTCAGCATCATGTCAAATGAGACAATATTGGGAGAGCATTTAGCACAGTGTCTGGCACATGATAAATGTTTAATAAATGCTTGTTCCTTTCAGTCTATTCCTAATCCTATTCTCCTGGTTCTGCTTTTCTAAATATGAATCAATTTATACAAATCTCCCCAAATTTCTACCTTCTTGATTTACATACTTCATCATTTCTTATAATACAATAATGTTCTATTATACTCATATGCTATAATTGGTTCAGTCATTCCCCAATTAGCAGGCACTCATTCTTTGCTACAACAAAAAGTGCTACTATAAATATTTTTTGTACATTTTTTGTATATGTGCAGTTAAAAAATACAACACTTTGGAGCATAGATCTAGTATGGCATTGCTGATTTTGAGGTTATATACAGTTAAGTGACTTTTTTGGATGTAGTTCCAAATTGTTTTCCAGAGTAAACAAGGTAAAATAAGTCACAACTTCACTACTAGTGTGTTAGTATATATGTACTCCCAGGGACCCTCAAAGAAATGCCTTTTTTCTTCTTTTGTTATTTTTGCAAATATGATGGATATGAGATATAATCTCAGACTTGTTTTAATTACATTTTTCTATTAGTAATCTGAAGAATGTTTTTTCACTTGTTATTAACAGCTCTCTCTTTTTTTTTTCATTTGAGAATTGCCTACTCATTTTTTGATCATTTATTTTTAGGGGAATGACTCTTGTTTTTATATATTTGTGTGAATCCAATATATAACTTAAATAATACATGTTTATCAAATATTAGAATATAAACTCCTTGATGGAAGATATCTATTTCTCCAAGTCATTTTTGTCTTTATATTTCCAGTGCCTGATGCAGTGTGTGGCATATAGCAAGAGTTTAATAAATGTTTATGACTGGCTGATCCTTTGGGGAAATTTGCTACAAAGGTGTTTTCCCTCTAGTTAACTATTTCTTTTTACTTGTGCAAAAGCCTATTTTATCTTCTAGGATCAGTTCTATTCTTGTTTATTATTTCCTAGGGAAGAAAATAACATCCCCACAGCAAACCTCAAGTCATGACTTAACAGGCTATTGAAGCTCTGTCAAGATTATTTAATGATTGATAAAGCCAGAAATGTTAGATTAGATTGCATTAAGCATGAATAATTGGAAGCTTACTCTAAATAAGTGATATTCAAAATTGGAGCATAATACTCTAAGGGAATCCCTGTAAAGAATTTGCAGAATAATTTTATCTGTCTCTATGCTTTTTTAATCTTAAAGGGCCATTAATTAGTCATCCATTTTCTCAGTTTTCTTTGGAAACATCATAACAGAAAATACAATTGTCTTGTTGCAATGAAAAAAAAAACATTAGTTTCTTTGGTCCTTTCAGCAGAATAAGTGTTCTTGTTCCAAAAGGCAGGAAGGTGCTAGCGAAACTTCTCTTTGCAGTCAGTAAATTCTCTTTGGTCCAGAGATTCCATAACTATGCATATATCTTGAAAAAGTCAATGACCAAGAAAAAAGTCTCATATTCACTCAAATATTTATAGCAGCACTTTTTGGAGAAGCAATGAACTAGAAAAAAGTAGATGCCCATTGATTGAGAACTGAAAGGTGACATGGATAGAAGACTACATATAGAGGCAAGAAGACCTGAAATGCCTAGGACATTTATTAGTAGTATAATCCTAGGCAAGTCACTTAATTTCTTTCTGCTTTGGTTTCTTCATTTGTAAAATGAGAGAGTTAGATTCAATGACCTCTTAAGTTTCTTTTTAGCTCTAAATTTATGATGCTATGATTGGGAAAGGGTTAAACAAATTGGGGTATGTGGATGTAATGAAATATTACTGTGCTATAAGTAATGATGAATTCAGAGAAACATTAAAAGACATACTGTGTGAAAGAATGCACAGAGAAGTAAGCAGAACCAGAAAAACAATATACACAATGACCATTAACAATGTGTATAAAAAGAACAGTAATGAGAGCAGTCAAAACTTAATGCTACTAAATTATAATGATCAAATGGACCCAAAGGAGGTATGTGATAGTTCTTTCCACTTCTTTTCAAAGAGGGGGAAAGGGACAATTGTGTATTACTTCATATAAATTAGACTTCTTTATAGATTGACTAATTATGCTGACATTTTTAAATATTAAAAAAATATTATAAAAATTACTATAAAAGATTGCTTCCTGGGAGAGGTCAAAGGAGGAACATAGTGGGAAATATATAGATGATATAAAAATAAAGATATCAAATAA
This sequence comes from Myrmecobius fasciatus, assembly GCA_023553655.1. Lineage (NCBI taxonomy): Eukaryota > Metazoa > Chordata > Mammalia > Dasyuromorphia > Myrmecobiidae > Myrmecobius > Myrmecobius fasciatus. Next base: position 154,686 of record JAJPUD010001317.1, read on the forward strand.
AATTTAGTTTTTGAAAAACCCTCTTTTTGCTTCCACTGTCTCCTGGCTTTTTTGCTTCTTCTCACTTGCTTTGCTCCCTTAGTCTCTTCTCCTATCATCCTTTTCTTTTTTTTCTATCTCTCCTTTTTCTACTTACCACTTTTTTCTCTATCTTCTCTCCTACTGCCCCGTTCTTGTTTTTTTCTTTCCCTTTCCTCTTTTCTTTCTATAGTCTTCACCAATCATCTCTTATTTGACAAAATACCAGGATTGGTATAGGCTACCAGATAATTTTTGGTTTCAAGACAATTTTCCTCCAATTTCCTTTCATTATTATTTGCTTTGCATTTGTTTGTATTATTTGTACTTGTGAGGGAGTATAGTTTAGTGGACAGAGAGAGTCAGACCTGGAATCAAGTCTTGTTGCTGACATATGCAGTCTCTATTACCATGGACAAATCATTTAACTTCTCAATGTAATGGATAACCCTATTTGTCTATGAGTTACAAAGAAAGTGCTAGCTAATCTGCATGGAGTGTATTTCTTCTTCAGGCAGTTTCTGATGCTAACAAAATCACAGATCCAGTGTCTGTTTTAGGATTAAAAAAAACCAAGAAACTTTTTGAATCTATCTAGTCTAATCTCATTTTACAGAAGAAAAAAATCTCAGAGAGGTGATGTAGTTTTCCCAGCTTGCTTGCTAGGAACTTGAGAGTGAAATGTATGCAAAGAATGAAACAGCCCCTCACACATCATTTCCCTCCAATATAAGCCTCTTTAATTTGTCCCAAGACAGGCTGATGAAGAAAAACAAAAACAAAAACAGAATAATATGTTTGCCTTTTTTTCTTTATAGGCAAAAAAGAGGAGAAATAAACTACTACAGATCTCTGTAGAAAAAAAAAATTGTGTACATTGAGTGTAATATTATAACTAGACAAAATGGTTAACTCCCACATCCATCTCTTCAATAATTTCATATAGAATGTTCATCCAGTCAAAATTGACATATTTTCTCTCTTGATGTCAGATGGGTTTTTCCAAGAAAACATCTGGACTGCATGCTGACTTGGAATATCCTCAGAAGGCCCTGTCAATGATTAGATGTCAGGATAAAACCCCTGAGAGTCCAGAGTCCTTTCAAATAGCAGGGGAAAGGGGAATAGGGTGAGGAAACTATTCAAAGTTCAATTTCTTTCCCTGTGGTTTGTGGTCTCCTCCTCCTTCTCTGCCTCCTCAGAAACTACTTTAACCTCCACTGTTTCCTTGGCACCTACCACCAAAACCCCCATGACCTCCTCTATCTCCTCTACTACCTCTTCCACCACTAAATAAATCCTCCTTAACTACTATCACAGACTTCAGAGATTTAGGTTTGGCCCAATTCAATCTTTTGGTTTCCATCAATCTCTCCTTTTTCTTTAGCATTAGCATCTCTTTTCATGATCCTGTTCACAAAATTGAACTCTTTTGATGATCTATTTTTCCTGTCTGTGACCATTCTAGCACCAACAGAGACATTAAAATGACTCAGTGTTTCTTTTATGCTGACAGGTCTTTAAAAAAGTTTTGTGTGATTGGATCCATGAATTGTTATTTTCTAACTTGTAATTACTTCTAACTCCAGTCTAATTGTTCTACTCTCAATTTCCACTTGGGTACAAAAATTTCTTATATAAATTCAACAGAAGAACATTCAATAAATGTACATATTCCCTTTAGGTGTGTCAGTTGCTGTTAGAAATGGCCCTAGTCGTTGCCTTATCAAACACTTTTTATAGGCTTTTTTTAGTGGTGCTATTGATGAGGTTGTTCCAGTCAAATATCTTTGAGACTCCTTTTGAATTTTCTTTTCCTTAGTTTTTCTATTCTACAGAGTCCAGAATAATAGCCCAATCTCTAGTCCTTGTTTATGTTCCAAAACTTGGTAAATTTCTGATGCTATCTTAAATTCCTTGTAGGCAATTCTTTGGAATATCCCATTCTTGGTAAGGACTAATCTAACTTTAATAACATCATCAAGTACTTCTTTTAGTTTTTCCTTAGTAATTTTTATGATAGGTTCTGGATGAAGAGAGTCTTCACATTTTAATCTTTCATACCTTTTTTGTTTTCTTTTCTTTTTTTAGTTTAATTTCAGAGCTAAGGACATTTGAGCTGCTGCATTTCAAAACTTTTTCCAGGACTTCAGAAGATTCAAAATCTGTAGTCAAACTTTCTGCTAGTGCTAATTCAGACATTCATAATTACAAGATATTTTTGTAAAAAGTCAAGGTATTAGTTTTTATTTCAAAAGAACTTTTATTGAAGTTTAAGTTTCCAGGGAAAAGATAAAAAATATAAGTTCAATTTATAATTTCTGTTTTGTTTTTGCCCACTTCTTCCATCTTGCCAAGTGATTTTTTTCATAAGAACTTCCTGTTATCTTTTTTTAATCTTTATTTTGAGCTTTCATAGGGACAACTTTTATAAGGATCTTCTTGTGTGGCATCTAGAGCTTCACTCTCAGGATCATCCTCATGTTCTTCATCCTCTTTTTGCTGTCTTCATTCTCAGAGTTCTTTTTCATTGAAATTGATGCCATTTTGCTTCTTTGGGCAACTCAAATTATTCACATTCCCTATGTTTACCAACATCTTCCTGTCCAGATTCACTGTTTGCTTTCTTAAAATGTTTCCATCTTTTTCTTACCAGAAGATTGCTATTTTATTTGGGTTGGTTTCTTTCTTACCTGGTGTGATGACTGCTTTGACTAGGGTAGCCACTTTCTTGACAGGGGAATCTGCTACCATTTTTCCTAGGGTCATGACTGCTTTCTTGGCAGGTAAAGAAAAATGCCCTTTTTGACTGGAGGTACCTTTTTTTTCCTGGAGTAGTCACTGCCTTCTTACTATTCTGAGGGAATTCTACTATCATTTCCTTCATCTTCTCATATTTCATCAACTTCATTTTCTTCAATTTTTTTTTAGAGAAAGACCCATTTTCCTTAAATTACCTTGATTTTTTTTTCACGGTTTCTCCTAGATCTATCTTGGTGATAGTGTGTGACTACAGGTTGGAGGATACATAAATGAAACAGAAATGGTGAGTAGCAGCTGAGATCAATAGTAATGTCCTGTCCATGCACACTTTTTATCTGGCAGCAAATGAGACAAAAGATTCTATCATTTAAAAAACAATCACACAGAATAGTGGAGCAATCTGAGACTAGTAGAACATGCTTTTAATTTCTGCTGTTTTGAAGGATAAGACTGGTTCTTTGCTTGGGCTCAGTAATTCTGACCCACAGTAAGGTAAGATGATAGGGTATTAACACTAAATCCAATGCTTAGTATGTGCCAAGAAGTAGAGGTCATCCAGTTGCCTAAAGAAGGCTGAACCAACCCAGGAAGGAAATACAGCAAGTTAACAGTTAGGCTAGACTTTGGACATCATCAGACCACATATGATGGCTTTCCAGTTTGGTAGAAGTTTATATTCCATTGGCCAAGCTTTTTGATTGACCTCCACTCCATCTCCTGATTCCAGCCATTTTGACTGACTTTCCTTCATGCTTGAAATACTCTCTCTCCTCATCTCTGCCTCTTAGATTCCCTGGCTTACTTCAAATGAAAACTAATATTCCTCCTTCTATAGGAAGCCTTTCCTAAATTACCCTTAATTCTATAGCCTCCCATCTCTTGATTACTTCTAAATTATTTTGTAAAAATTCTGTTCATAATTGTTTATTATTTATTAGTATATATTATAAATAATACATTTATTATTAAACTGTGACCTCCTTAAGAACAAGGATTTTTTTTTTGCTTTTTACTGTATTCCCAGTGCTTAGTACAGAGCCTGGTATACAGTAGGCATCTAATAAATGTTTTTAACTGATTAATTGACATACTGCAATGAAGTCTCAGGCTAAGACTTTAGAGAAGGATGGGGAAAATAATAAATTTTTATAAATTATATTTTATATATTATATTATATATATTTTATAAATTATAACATTAATAAGAATATCCAACAAGTCAACTATTATGTGAAAAATTTAGCATTAAAAACAGAGGTGATTGTCAGCAAATTATGAAAAAGGGATAGATTTTCCCCAGCAATGGTGATTCATTCCTGTAAAGGCCAGGGGAGCATAGTGGAAAAGGTACTAGATTCAAAGTGAAATAACTTGGACCAAAATCGAAGATCTGATAACAGTGCGGCCCCTTAAGTCACTTGACCTCTTCAGGTCTTTGTTGGACTAGATAGTCTCCAAGATCCTTTACAATTCCAAAATTTTTGACATTGAGTAAGACTATCTCAGAAGCTTTCATTTTGCATGTACAATTCATGGAAATGGTAAACCAAATTAAAATTTTTCTCTTTATTCTGATATCCTACCTAGATGAAGTTTTATTTGTTTGTTTTGCTTTTTTGTAAAAATGGGGGGAAATTTACATATACTAGCTATGTTAAGCCCTTTGTCAGCAATTTCAGGGGAATTTTTGGAGCAAAAAAAAAAAAGGAAAAAATCTTATGACCCCAATGTAATGACTTCATTTTGCACCCATCCCATTATAACTATGGAGCTGGGGGAGAAGGTAATAGCCAAGTTCAAGTGCCCTAAGAGAGAATGAAGCACAACTTTCATCTACTGGAAAATGGTATTAATGTTTCAAGGTCAGTGAAATGCTAGAGAAAATAACAGTTGGCTCTCCTTGAGTGAGCCTATAATGGCGTTCACTCTGCCAGTTTAGGAGTGATGAGCTAGACATGGTAGGTTACAGTCATAGGTTACTGCCAACAACAGAATGCCAAATAGAAAAGTACTGGATCCCAAATCCATGTTTTAAATAGGGAACTGAGTTGAGTACTACTATGTTTAAACAAACTAAAGTACACGTTTCCTAGAGCTCCTGAGTTCAGAGCACCCTATGAATCATTTGGATCTGTGTAGGTCTTAGAGAGACTGCAGATACACACCTGAATCATAGACATCTTATAATGTACTTCTTGTTTCATTTTTGTCCCTGTGGCAAGAATAAGACACAGTTAAATACGTTCTTTCCATTCCTGTGGGGAAATGACTCCTATATGCCAAGGCCACACAAGGAAGGCTCAGTGAAATGTAGCAAGCTAGGAAAATGTTGGGGTTTGGCAATAGGATGGGGACTCAAGACCCATTCAAATTTAGCAAAGAAATTTAGCAAAGTCCCCCTGGATTCAGAATGGGACTGCTAGGAGATGCAATGGATAAAGCACCAGGCTTGGAGTCATGAAGATATAAGTAAGGAAGTCCAGTCTCAAGACACTCACTAGCTTGGTGACCATTGGCAAATCATTCAATCCTGTTTGTCTGAGTTTCTTCATCTGTAAAATGAGCTGGAGAAGGAAATAATGGACCACTCTAGTGTCTGCCAAGCAAACCCCAAATGGGATCATGAGAAATTAGACACGACTGTAACAGGTGAACAATAAAAACAACATATATTTTTGTAGCTCTTAGCTTTATACATTTTATCTTGTTTTACTTTCACAATAAGAGTGTAGAGGCATAAAGCTAAAGTTTAAGTGAAGATAATTAAGGTGGTAGCCTTGTGAAGAAAAGAAAAGGCTGGATATGAGAGATACAGTGGAGGTAGCATTGGTAGGACATAGGAATGAAGAAAGACATGGAAAGATGATTTCTGAAGTTAAGAATTTAGGTGACTTAGAAGATAATAAGCACCATCAATAAAAGAATAAAAGTTGGAAGGTATAGCAAATTTGGGGTTGTTTTTTGTTTCTTTGTTTTGGTGATGGAGGAGATGATTTAAATTTTGAATATGTTGAATTTGAGATGCTAATGAAAGTTCCAGGTGGAGGTGTCTAAGTCAATTGATATGACTAGAGAGCTCAGGGGAGAATTTAAAAGTTGAATGTGTAGATCTTTGGGATGGGGTCCTGAATGGTATGTTGGACAGAAAAAACAAAGAATTGATTTCTGAAGCAAACAAGGAGAAGGAGCTGATAGAGATCAGTTTAGCTTCCTGGTCCTCTGGGGAGGAAATCCAAATTATGTCAAACCCCTGAGACCCACTTTCAGTAGAGGGCTCACCTTATCATGTCCTGTCAGAAATCCCAGTCATGTCCCTGAGGCTAAATTTTCCCTAAAAAATGTATTTATGAGACATCCTATGGCTGCTGCTTTCCTTTAAGTCAGTTTGCCATGCCATTCTACCTCATGGTGTGTTTCTCCTTATCCCTTTCCATGACATGTGATATCTCTTCTAACTCCACCTCATTTCTCCTCTTTATAGCTAATTAACTCTTTTAGGATGCTAATTTCCTCTGCCAGCTAAGAACATGCCCCAACATCATGGGGTGTTTCCTTTCTCCTGAGTAATTGTGAGTTCCATTGAGGAACTTGTTTTTCATATGCTCTCCTATCTCTATTTCATATTTACCATTCCCGGTGTCTATTGTATCCCTTCATTTTGTCTGTAACTGATTCCCCTAAAAACATCTACCATTTGCCAAAGAAATGGCCATTGGGAATTCTTCACATGACCAAACCCCAATTTTTGGTGCCTGCCATCATCTGGTATCTACATCACTTATATCATTTTGGTGTAAAACTGCATCAATAGGATTATAGTTTTAGAACTGGAGGGGACCCTAGACATTATCTACACCAATCTTTGCTTTTCAAAGCAAGCTGAAGCCCCCCAAAATTAAGAGATCTTCCCAGAATCATATAGAGAATAAGTGGCAAAATTGGGATTCAAATTCATGTCTTTGTCTTTGAATGCAATATGGTTTTGATTGTTTCATTTTACCTCTATTCAAGTCAATTGATTAAAGTAATAGTTGAAATCCTAAAATGACTTAAGTTTGCCAAGAGAGAAGGTATAATAGAGATAAGAAGATAAAATCAAATTAAAATCTTGAGAGATACTCCCATTTGTGGAGAAGGAAAAGTAGCATATCAAAGGAGATGGAACCTAGCAGCTTCTACTTTGAAGGATCGAAGGGCCTGGAATCAGATATTCCGAAGGGCAAAGGAACTTGGATTACAGCCAAGAATAAGTTACCCAGCTAGAATGAGCATTATCTTCCAGGGAAGAAGATGGTCATTCAATGATATAGGAGAATTTCACCTATTTCTACTGAAAAGACCAGAACTGAACAAAAAATTTGATCTACAAACACAAAAGAAACATAAAAAGGTAACAAGAAAAAATAACTCTTGAGAACTATATTTATGTTATAGAATGAGGGTTGATTTTATGAATCTATTATTACATTATGATTATGATATGATTACTGTGATTTTATGATTATCATATGATTACTGTGATTTTATGATTATTATTATATGTTTATTGTGATTTTATGATTATTATGATATGATAAACTGAAAAAGAAATTAGAGGTAGAAAAGGGATAACACTGGAAGAAGAGGAAAAGGAGGTAAAATAAGGGAAATTACATCACATGTAGAGGCAAAGAAAACCTATAATGATTGAGGGGAGAAAAGGGAGGGGAATGAGAATTGGGTTAATCTCCATCTCATCAGATTTGGCTCAGAGGGAATAATGGACGTACTTATAAGGAAACTGGAGGGAAAGGGGGGAAAAAGGGGTGGGTGGGGATCTAAAGGGGAAGGATTGTTTGAGGGAAGTGGTTTTCAAAAGCAAAATAGTAGGGAGAAGGGAAAGGGGATAAGAAAGAGAAAAGCATAAGCTAGGGTAAATAAGATGGCAGGAAATACAGAATTAGTTATTTTAACTGTGAATGTGAATGGAATGAACTCTCCCTTAAAGCAGAAGCAGATAGCAGATTGGATTAAAAACCAGAATCCAACAATATGTTGTATACAAGAAACACATCTAAAACATAGAGATACATACAGGCTGAAGGTAAAAGGCTGGAGCAGAATCTATTATGCTTCAGGTGAACAAAAAAAAGCAGGGGTAGCAATCCTGATCTCAGACCAAGTAAAAGCAAAGATAGACTTAATTAAAAGAGACAAAGAAGGAAATTATATCTTCCTAAAGGGTACCATAGATGATGAAGCAATATCAATACTAAACATATATGCACCAAGTGGTATAGCATGGAAATTCCTAGAGGAAAGGAGATGAAGAAACAGTCAGAGAGACAAAAGAACTAGGAGGGAAGAGTGTCATGAAAGAAAAGGAAGAAGATGGTATAAAGAAGGAGGCAACAGTTAGGAGTGTCAACTGTTCCAAAAGGATGATGATTGAGAAAAGAACACTGGATTTGATTACCTAGGATCAATGAAAACAATGGAGTAGGATTATAGAGAGTAAAGGGAATGAAAATATTATTTAAAACTACTTATTTTTTCCCAAGCATTGTTGGATTTAAGCTACAGCAGCTGGGGTTTTGTCTTCTTGTTATTTTTTTTTTAATTGTCTGTAACACAATGCTCTGCAGGTTTGTTTACCTCATCAAACAAAGGAATAAATTGAGGCAGTTCAGAGTAATAAACCAAGAAAGGAAAAAATATAGAAAGTTCAGTGAAGACTGTTTATTTTAACAGCATGACAACTTAAAAGAAGATTACTGAATAGTTTTAAAAATATGATGTCTGAGCACCATTTTATATTGTCTTAAGTGTGTTTAACACATTGGAGGTTATAGTTTCCCTGTCTTTGGTCTTGTCAAACTACATCTGATGATAACTGAGCATTAATTTATAGTGCCTTAAGAAAGCTATCAGAATTGAAAATATGGAGATGATAATTTCCATATATTCTGCACTGGTCAAACCATATCTGGAGCATTTTTCTCCCACCAAATCAGTCATGCATATGCTACACTAGTTACTAATATTTTCTATTGTTCTACTTTCTTCATGTAAATAATTAACTGGTATGATTCACAGATAATTTATGACTTGTCATTGTTTTGTTTGAGACAAAATCAGCAATTAGACAAAAAATTGAAATTGAGAAAGTGTGTATTAAACATAGATCAGAGGACCTCTTTCTAAAATATTTTTAGAAAAGTTGGAGAAAGAAGTAAGAGGTTCCAAGTAAGAAAGAGAATATCAATAATTTCATTAATAATTATTATAATTCTTATAAGAGTTTAAATAAGTGATGAACCCAAGTAGATGAGCCACATGACTTAAGTCTCTGTACCCTTCACTAATGGAATCAGAGCCAAAGCCAGATGGCTTAGAGCACTGACATCTATGAAACTTCAGTCTCTGGAGCAAAGAACAGAAAAGAAGAATAGATCAAGAGAGTCACACCTTTAGGACCAAAAGTAGGAAGATAAATTTATGGGGTCTCTGAATAATCAGCCTTTGACACATACCTGTTGTTGTTTGTCCTTTGTTCTTGAAGAGGACCATGACATCAGGGAGGTGATGCTATGACTTTCAAGTGAATTGGATTTAGGTGAGGAAGGGCTTTGCAAAGCCACCTGTCTCACTTCTCCCTCCAGAGCCATCTGAGTCCAGTGGCAAGATACAGGTCAGGATGACTAAAGATGGCCACATACCTAGAATAGGAAGTAAAATTCTTACAGAGCCAAACCTTGCCTCATAGTGTACCTACTGGTTACATAATAATTAGCTATCTAAAAGTAGAAAATACCTCAGGAATTTTTGGATTCCCTTTTTCTGAATGATGAGTACTTTTCTGGCATATTTATGAAGCACCTGGAAATTCCTCATCAGAAAGCTATCCCCCATCTGAGATGCTATATGAGTAAAACATCTACTCAAAAGCATAGCTAGCTAGCTCTTATTGATGTAATTTTTTTTGAAATCAAGGCACATTGCAGGTCCAAAACAAAACAACCCACTATTTAATTAAAATTAATCAAACAGCATAACAAGAAAATATTCTATTTATATAGTAAACATTTATATACAAAGAGAAGGCCACACGTTTAGAAAATACATAGGAAAAGACACAATGCATTGATGTTTTGCTTGTGTTTGTATGGTGTTTTGAAACTTAGCATTTATTTTCCTCTCAACAATTCCTTGATTTCATTCTCTCTCTTGTACAGATGAAGAAAGTGGCCTCAGAAACATTAAGCATCTTGTCCAGAGTCATATAATAATTGTGCGACTATTTCTCTAAGAACGGTGATTGGAAATCTCATAGAAAATTATGGAAAGTACATAAGCCTCAAAGCACTACAGATATATGAGGCTGCTAGACTGGAATGAATAGAACACAAGAAAAGAGTCAGTTCTACTTTAGTTACTAAGAGTGTAACCTGTGCTAATTACTTAACCTCTTAGCCTCAGTTTCCCCATATGTAAAAAGGGAATAATAATAGCATTTACCTCACAGGGTTGTTGTAAGGATCAAATGAGATAGCCCACAGTGCTATATAAATATTAATTATCATTCTTATTATAACAACCACCTCCATTCTCTAAAATGGCGAAAGGTACAAACTGACAATAGGACAAAGAGGATTTAAGAGGTGGACTAAAGAAAAAGAAAAGGGATGAAGTGTTAGATGATAAGTAGCAGAGGGAGGAAAAATGGAGTAAGACTCGGAATAGACTACAGAATAGGGAAGGGGTGGAAAAGACAAGAAATAGAGCAAATATTCTTTTTTTTTTATTTTTGAAGTAGTCCAATGACATTACTGGTGGTGTCTTGAATTGTGCATAAAATTGGATTTAAGTGTGGCAGAATTACACAAAGTTGTCAGCCTCCCTCTCTCTTCCTGAGGCATCAAAGTTTGTTGGCAAGACAAATGTCAAGATAACTGGTGATGGCCTGGGATAACCTTGGCATCTTTGATGTTAAGACAAAACTCTAAGTGCTGAACGATACCCGCTTCAGCTTCGGGCTCTTGAAACAAATTGTTCTCATCTACCTGTACCACGTGCTTGGGGTAGACATCCCCCTAACTCATGATGGGTTTGAGGTCTGTCTGTTACCTTTAACCTGGTTTAGTCCATTTGCCAAGGCAGTTTACCAGACTGTGACTATGGTGCATGCTACCATTTCTTGGAGCCCAGGTAAGAGTTAGATGATGGAGCATAAGCAACCCTGAAAAGGGCTCAGCAAGCCCTCACACCAGGGATGCTAGTTTTCCCAGAACATCCCATACACTCCAAATGAATGGTCAAGAAGAAAACAATGGAGATTATCTTGGAATTTTAATAGATCTAAGTGAAAGGGAAAGGAGAAGAAATGTGACTGACCACAGAGAATGTGAGTCATAAAGCATCCCAGTGGAATAATGGCCTGGAGTTAAAACAAAAAATAAGGGAGAACACTGAAGAGGGAAACTAAGAAGAAAGAAATTGAAGAAACTGTTATAATTAAGACTTATTTACTACAGATCTTTTACAAGTTTAGAAACTTATTATAACATTGCTTATTATTATGTGAATTCTAACACAATCAAATTTTCAGTGCCTACCATAGTACAAAGTAGGCACAGAATACTTGTTGATTGATTGACTGACAAAACATAGAAACTGCATATAGAAAGCTAGAACTACCTGGTCAGCAGTGTCTATGGCACATAACAGAATCACCATTTTGGAGCTGGAAGAGATCTCAGATATCATTTAGGCCAGTGATGTCAAATTCAAAAAATAAGGGTTCCTGGTGAAACTACAGATTAACATCATCTTTGTTATATCACATTTTAAAAATTCATTTTGTTCAATATTTCCCAATTATATTTTAGTTTGGTTCCTGAGTTTGATATCCATGATTAAGACCAAACCATAATCGACCAAGGATCCCTTCTATATATTTCAAAGTGATCATCTAGTCACTTTGTTTTGTTTTGAGACTGGGTTGCCCTATCTATCTCAGACCATAAGTGTAGGGACCACTCATAGACTCATCTCACTAATGATTTACCTGCTATATTTCTATTTTCAACATGGGCTGGCTTATGCTTTATTAAACAGATTGGTAGTCCCTTCATTTCCAGAGTTCAACACATTAGTGTCAGACTTAGGATCAACACTGGATTGCCTTTAGTTTTACTGTAGCTCAAAAGTCCCAGGTTCAAGAGATCCACTAGAATCTACCTCCTAGGACAGCAGCAGTACTTTGCCCCATTGCTGCTTAGCTTTGACATAAGCAGGTTGATAGAGTCAGAAGACCCAGATTGAAGGTCCAACTCTGGCATCTATTTGGTGACTTTAGGCAAATTCTTCAACATTTCTAAACTGGTTTTATCTTCTGTTATTCATGAGAATAAAGAAACTTGATCTAACAATATCAGAGTTTCTTTGAAGATCAAAAGTTATTGTGTACATAAATGCTTTGTGCATCATATAAATATTATACTAATGTAAGTTTTATGGGTTCCTGGACTTAGAGTTGGTTGTTAATGAGGTTTTATATAAAGAAGAGGCTATAATCCATGAATTGTTTCTGTTAAGTCTTTTCTTACAAAGGATTTTGCTTTTCTTTTTCTTTTTTAAAGTTTCAAAAGTGGTGCTTTGTGTGAGACTATTGGGTTTTTAGAATAACATAAAAGATGTGTAAATTTCAAATATTCATGTGAAAAATATATTTCACAAATAAATCTAAAATCCAGGCCAATTTTGCATTTACTTTTGCTAAGTATTACTATCAAAATGGATTCTTTACCCAAATAATGAGCTTTGGGCATAGAGCAGAAGTGCAATTTGTGAATTTACAAAGTTTTCTGCTTACACCAAACCTAGCTGACAATTTGATCTTTTAACTATGACATGTAAACACACGTGTTTATATTCAAATGGTTATATTCAAGCCATGTTTCCAGAGGAAAAAAGTAATCATCATGTTTAAATTGTTCCTATAGAGTTTCCAAATTTGAACAAGCTAGGTGTTATTTCAAACACAACATGTTGAGATTTGAAGTAAATCTCTGCTTTTTAGAAGAATGATAGATATTTAAGAAGGTGTAGAGAGAATACTGAATTCAATCCAACTCTTTATAAGTACATTTTAAAAGAAATCATTTTGCAGTTGAATTCAATATTGTTTTTATCAAGCTCTCTAGTACAAGGAGTGAAAGTTGGCAAATCTCATAGGACTCAGACTTAGCCAAAATATCCTTCATTTCATTCAAGTTTCTTTAATGCTAAGTAGAAAGTCTGCTGCTCTCTCCAATTTGAGATCCCTTTAAATAAAGTTCTGGCTGAAGTTGGAAAATAAGGGGAGATTTGTGACTAAATCTATAGTGGAGTTATGAAGTCCAAGAGTTACAGACTTGAACCAACAGTGGAACAGTGTCTTGTCAGCAGCTGCAGTGAGAAGAGGATTCTGCCATATGTGATAGCACACTGAACATTCTTCAGCCAAAGTTAAACATGTTCCATCAATCAATAAGCATTCATTAAGTAACAGGCATTGTAGGAAGCACTAGGGATACAAAGGCAAAAATTAAAGAGCCCCTTCTTTCAAGAACTATACCTTCTATTAGAGGAAGAAAGCAATAGCTATACATATATACAAGTAAGCACAAAATGCATATAAGATCAATGTAAGGTATTCTAGTGGGATTGGGAGCTAGCAGCTGGGGACAACATGAAAGGATTCATCTAATAGATAATAACTGAGCTGAACTTTGAAGGAAATGAGAGATTGAAAGAGGTGAATGTGAAGAGAGATGGCTCAGTGGTTAAGAACTCTATACTTGGAAGTCTGGAAGACCAGAATTCAAATCCTACCTCAAACTATTACTAACTGTATGATCTTGAGCAAATCAGTCAACCTCTGTGTGCCTCAGCTTCTTTATTTATTAAATGGGGATGATAGTAATATCTACCTTATAAACTTGTTGTCAGAATAAAATAATATCTATGCCTACAGTGTATGTGTATTTGTGTAGACAGATAGACAGACAGACATGGATAGATAGAAAAATGACAATGCCTTTTGCAAACTTTAAAGCACTATATCAATGATGGTTATTATTATGCAGGGTGTGAGAGACAGTGTGCAAAAACATGAAGACAGGAAATGGGATGTTGTGTGTAAGAAAATGCAGCTAATCCAACCAAGGACCATAGGGTTTGTGAAAGGGGGTAATATGTAATAAGTCTGGAAAAGCAAACTAGAACCAGATTGTGAAAAGCTTTAAATGCTAACCAGAGGAGTCTGTATTTTCTCTTAGCAGCAACAGAAAGCTATTTGAGTTTTCTGAGTAGTGGAATGGCATGGTCAGATTACTGCCTTAATATCATTTGGCAGAGGACATATAGATGAGGGGAAAAGACTAAAACCATGGAGACGAGGAAAAATGGTTCTCAGCCCCAGGGAGTTTCTAACACTATCCGAATATTACCACTGGGGCATGGGATTTTTTGTCCTGGGGTGATGGGCATTAGAAAGATGTAGGAAATAATTATTAATCCAGGTTCTCATAGATTCGTGATTTTGTCCAAAGTCCTTTAGGACCCTCCTTTGGGGGTTGGATTATGCTAAGAAAAGAGAATAAACTTGGGGAAAGAGCAAAGGTTTGGGATGAAGGAAAAGAGAGAGGGGAAGTCCAAATCCGGGAAATCTTTCTGTTTTCTGTTCTCTGTTCTATTCTCTGTCTCTAGATGGTGCTATGCAGTCACTGAGCTAGATAACTGACTCAATCACTTGACAGGGGGAATTGAAAAGCTTCTCAGCCAGAACTTTTCTCCTTTCAAATATTCATTTAAAACATTTTACTGCTTTTTCTCACTCTCTTGACTGTTCTTCACACACTGCATCTTAGGCCCTTTCTGCACAAATTCCCTTTTCTCTAATATCTGCCAGCCTCTGCCCCTTCCTTCCAGATTATCACTACTACTTCATATTTCCCTCCCCTAGAGTAAAATTCAAAAGCAGAAAGAACCTTGTATGTCCCACAGTACAGAATCTATGCTTTTACTACAAATGGCAGAGCCATTGGTAGCTTGGACTATTCCCCAAGGCAAAAATTTAGAAGGCATTGATATACTCTCCCAGATGAAGCTTCTTCCTCTACCTAAATCAGTTTCCTCTTCCTCCAGCTTCTGTGAACTGCTTTAAGAAGGGGTGTGCTTCTTCCTTTTTCAGTAATTTAGACTCCTAGTAAACCAGAAGTAAGCTTCTACCTCACCTCCACACAGCTTCCACTCAGATCTTGCCACTTGACCTAGGTAGAAAAATTGTTAGATACAATTCTCCCAAATGGCCTTTCTTGTTGTACTAAATGCTATCAACATCATTTTGATTGAATACATTAAATCAGTCAGCTACTCAGGCAGCAACCCAGCCATTCAATCAATCAGCACTCTTTATTGAATGCAGAGCCTAGAATGAGTGTGTCACAGGTGGTTTCCACATTAGCAAGATTCAATATTGTGACTCATTATTTTCCCAGAGGCAACAAGGTGAATGTCCCTCCTATTGGTCAGTCCAGTGACACAGAGGAGAAAGAATAAACCTGATGAGACACCTGTGGAGCCACATGGATCCAATATGTTTGCTTTTTCTGCAATCGTGGTCAAACAGAGGAGAGATCACTGAGACTCCAACACAAATTAAAACCCTTTTTCAGCCCTTTCATCCTGACAGTGAAGAGTTTGGGTTGTCATTTCAGAACTGTATTGCCTGAAGTCCTACATGAAAGGTTCAGCTCAAAGATCCCAGAAATAGGCTGAAAAATTATTGTTGAAGTCTGAAAAACTCCAAAGGGAGTTATCTCCTTCATATAATATAGTTATGGAGGCAATAATAGAGTTTGAAAAGGGAATGTGAGTCCTTGAATCCCATTTTTTTTCTTTGTTCATTTTGACATATATATATACATATATATATACACATAGGAAGAAGAAGAATTAGAAGGAGAAAGGAGAGAAGAGAAGGGAAAGACAAAAAGGACACAGAGAAAGAAGGAAATGGGGGAAAATGAATGAGAAAAGGGGAAAATAGAAGAATTTTTTTTTAAAAGAAAGAAAACAGATAAACTGTTTGGCCTGACTTGTTTTATGCAGTTAAAATCATACAATATAGATAGGAAGACTTTTGCAGGTACATTTTTGCATCCTTCCCCCCATTTTTTTCATTTCTTAATCACTTTTCATCTATCTTGTTTCCTTTTTCTCCTTTTATCTTTACCAATAAAGATTCATTTAGCATGAATTTATTAAGTGCCTACCGTGTCCTGGGAACCCCACTAGGTATTGTGTATATAAGTATGAGGAATTAAGCAATCTCTATTCTTAAAGAGAGGAAATACACTCCATTGAGGGAAGTACATTTATAAATATGTACAAAATAAATGCAAAGAGAATAAATAAAAACAAATACAAGTAATTAGCCGGGAGGACACTAGTAGTTGTGGGAGATCAGAAAGGGCTTCATATATGGGACTATAATAAATAGCTTGTTTTAAACCTGGGACAAAATAATGAACCTTTTGTTGTACATGGTTCCCTGCCCTATTGCTTTTGGGAATTTGTATTAAATGAAAAGTTAAGAATACTATCACTATTGCTCTAAGCCCCCAGTTAAAAAAATTTCTAATATTTATAGGGGATAGCATATGTGAAAGGGAGGGTGGTAGCGAGAGACAGAATGCATATTACTGTGAGAAAGAGGGTGTGTATATGAGAGACAGAGCAAAAACAGAGGGAGGAGGAAGGAAAAAGAAGAAGATAACATGGAAAAGGAAAGAGGGAAGAAAGGAAAAAGGGAAGGAAGGAAAGGGGGAGGGAAGGAAGAAAGAGGGAGGGGGCAGAGATGAAGGGAGGCAGAAAGGAAGGAAGAAAGGAAGAGAGGGAGGGAAGAAGGAAAAAAGGAAGGAAGGAAGGAAGAAAAGAAGGGAGGGAGGGAGGAAGGAAGAAAGGAAGGGAGGAAGGGAGGAAGGAAAGAAGAGGAGAGAAAGAAGAAAGAAAGGGAGGGAGGGAGAGAAGAAAGGAAGAAAAGAAGTAAGGGAGGGAGGAAGGAAGGAAGAGGAAGGGAGGAAGGAAAGAAGGGAAGGAGGGAAAAAAGAAGAAAGGAAGGGAGGGAGGGAGAGAAGAAGGGAAGGAGGGAAAGAAGAAGGAAGGAAGGAAGGGAGATAAAGAGGGAAGGAGGGAGGGAGAGAGGAAGGAAAGAAAGGAAAAAGAGAAGGAAGGTGGAAAGGAGGGATGAAGAAAGAGCAAGGAAAGAAGGAAGGAAAGAGGGAAGGAAGGAAAGAAGGAAGGAAGGAAAGAAGAAAGGAAGGAAGGAAAAAAAGATAAAATTATATGTATTAATTGTATAGCATTACTTAATTCTTTTTGACAAGTTACACTAATGGGCAATTTTTCTTCTGTTAGGAAAATATGAACAACCTCAATCATATTGGGTAACATAATTTGTTATTGAAGGTGTTAAGTAGAAATGTCCAGAGAAATGACCCTTTAGAAGGCCTATTTGTAACTGTCAGGATTTTATCAATGGTCTTGACTTTACAGAGAGGAGCAAATGAGAACAAAATGCTCACCTGGTTATCTCTCAGCTGTAGAACTGCAATTATCAAGCTCCTTGCATAAGTTAGACATTCTTAAGGAATAGCTGGCCCTCCAAATTCTGTGTGATTGGATTATAAGGACTGGCTAAATAAGTAGTTAAATCTCAGCAGTTAAATGTCAGAAGTGTTTTAATCTTTAGTGAGATTTTATCATTAGAAGTGTGAGATTAGGAAAGACAAAATTTGTCAGAGGAAGTATTTACAAACTTGGCAAAGCCTAGATGGCTCCTGTGAGGGAAGGTTCCAGGTGGGAAAAGATCTACAGTGACAGTTGACCCCTGACTCTCAGAGCCTGAATTGCCACTTCTTTAAAATGTCCTCTTTTGAGGTTCATTCTAAATGTCTTTATCATGCTCTGCAGATCCTGATTTCAATTATCTACTAGTCCCCCAGGTCATTCTTCCTCCTTTCTTAAGGATGTCAGTACTTGGCTCATCTCCAACTCCTTCTCTCATTCATGGGGATTTCAATAAATGAAATATCCCTTCAAATATCTTGATCACCCACTTTATCAACCTCCTTGGTTGTCATGACTTACTCTTTCATTCCATCTAGGCCACATATAGTGATGACTATATCCTCCATCATCCATGGTTTATCTCCACAATCCAAAATTCCAAAATCCCTCTCTTAGATCCTAGGTTCTTTTCTTTCACTTATTTTTTTTTTATTTTCACTGTGACCTCTAGTCATTTTACATTCTCCGAGTCCATCCCTCTTCTTCCAATCTCTTTCCTCACTCCAGTATTAATCTTTGCTGTTCCAAACATATAGCACTTTTGACCTACATGCAGAGGCTATCCCCCATCTCTGGAAAGCATTCTTTGTTCACTTCTACATTTTAGAATTCCTCATTTTATTAAAAATTCAGCTTAAGCACTACCTTCCCCAAATTCTTCCATGGTGCCCCAATTGCTAAGGTCTTCCCACTCCCCAAAATTACTTTGTATTTTGCATGTCATTGTGCATATATGTGTTGTCTCTTCCAATAGAATGTAAGCTTCTTAGAGGTAGTTTTATCTTTGTACTCTTAGCACATAACATAGTATCTGGCATAGTAAGTATTTAATAAATGCTAGTTTATTAACCCTATAGTTCATCACTTCAGCTACCCCCATGCTCTATCTTTGAATCCTTTGCCCCTTTTCCTACTGACATTGTCAAATCCCAACTTTGAAGAACCCCCATTATTTGTCTTCTCTTCTCCAATTTGAGGGACTCAAACAACTGTGTTGACTGTGTCCATTACAGATTTATGTTCTCTAATTTTGACTATGTCCTCACTACTGTAGTGTAGATCATCATGTTCTCCCTAGCAGCTGTTCCAAAACTTCTCTTCTCTAGCACCTTGGGCTCAGTCTCCCCCACTTCCTCTTCTTAGCAGAGAGGATATTATAACGGCACAACCAATGTAACCATAAAGGACCTTCATTCCCCAAAGTTCTGCTCATCAAGACATCATCATACCATCCTGGCATAACCTAGTTGAATTCAAAAGTTTTGTTCTGGAATGAGACAATCCACAAATTGTATAACGCAAACTTCCTAATGAGAAAACTTCTCTATCTAAAAGGGGAAACAAATTCTAAACTAGAAAGATGTTTATTAAAATGTGCTCAACAGACCATGGGAAAACATTGAAGACAAGGGATGACTAGTGTCTGAAAATATAAAATTACATTCCTATTATTAATGTGTGGTTAAAGTTTAAATTCTAAACCCAGAATAAAACTTTAGGAAGAGCTTTATTTGTTTGAGATGGACTTTTTGCTCAGTCAGGGTTGGCAAGACTGAATTCCATGACTTTCCCATCAAGAAGGCTGGGAAGTAGGGAGGGAGTTGCTTGAGGTCTGATATGGATTTGGGATGTAAAGTGCAGAGCCTGTGCTTAAGCTGTTATTGATTGATTAGAATAAGGTGGGAAGAATATTTGGTCAGGTGAATTGGATACACATAAAAGGAAATATAAGTCCAAAGTAATAGAGGGAAGAAATGGAAAGGGAGAAGGGACTAAGATTAACTATATAGTCTAACATTTGTACATGGTCTAGCATTTATATAGCACTTTTAGGTTTGCAGAGTGCTGTAGCTATATCTTTATCTATCTATCTGTCTGTCTGTCTATCTTTCTAATCTATCTATCTAAAATATCATTTGATCCTCACAGCCTTGTGAGACAAAACTATTTTACATATAGGGAAACTGAAGTGAAAAGAGACTAAGGGACTTGTCCAGGGTTTTATACCTAGTGAGTATCTCAGACAATATCCAGACTCAGGTCTTCCTGTTTCCTAGTGCAGTACTCTATGCACTGTCTGCAAGCCATGAAAGGGAAGCTATAATCAGGAAACAAGCAGGTTGACAAGAGGAAAAGATGTAATTTGATTAATAAACCAGATTAGAATTGAAGCTGATAGGATGTTGAGATACAAGATGGGATGCAGCCAAAAGAAGCAACTGAGTGTTTTCCCACAGTGGAGGAGTTGATATATAGTTTCTCTGTGAAGTATGAATCTTGAATGGGCTGATCAAGACCTTCTGGTCATTTCTACCATGGAATTGAGGGTGCTATCCTGCTCTTAAAGGGATTTTTGTAATCCAAGGGGGATCCTGCATCCATTAGGACAATATATTTATTTTTCTCAGTCCATAAATGAGTGAAGAGGGAGTAAATATTCATCCTGTATCTATTCTCACCTCTACTTGAAAAACTATCTATAATCAGCTATTTCTTTTCTTCTCATTGTGTTCTAAACTTTCTGTATTCTGTATTACTCTCTCCAAAGTTACTAATGAACTTCTAATGATGTCTTGATTCTCTTGCTTTCCTCTTATCTGTTTCACTGCTTCTTTTCAATCTCCTTTACTGGTTCTTCATCTGTGTTGTGCTCTCTGACTATGGCTGTCCTTCCAAGTCTCTGTCCTGGCATCTCTTTTCCTTTTTCTTTATATTCTTTTGTTTGATGATTTTTCCAATTTGCATAGTTTAGTTATCTTCTCTATGCTATGGTCCCCAGACTAATTTATCCAATAATAGACACTCTCCTGAACCATGGTTTGTATAATCAACTGATTGTGGGACATTTTGAATGGCATATCCTGTAAATATTTCAAACTCAACATTCCAAAAACAGAACTCACAATTCCACTTTCCCAACTCTGCCTTTTTCTGAGTTTTTCTTATTATTTCATCCTTAGAGTCATTTAAGTTCACAACCTCAGTGTTATACTTGATCCCTTTCTTGCTCCACATAACCAACCAATTGCCAAATCTTATAATTTCTTTCTCAACATTATCTCTCACATGTGTCTACTTCTCTCCACTCACAATTATCTTCTTTCCACTTAGTCCAAGCAAGCAAAATCTGGGATTTTTCAAAAGCAAATTTACTTAATGACAAACAAGGGATTTTCAGAGCACTAAGGTCTTACCCTAAAGTAACAACAATCTAGTAATTATTTGTGAAGAGACTCCATTTCTCTTCCTCAATTTGGTACCAAGAATCTTGTCCCAAAGTCTCCCTTTCAGTTCTTGAGAAATTTAACCTACCAGTTCAACCCCTATCCCTCTAAGTAGATATAGCAAAGATTCTCCCACACTAAATGGTTATTGGGTTAACAGGTCACTACAGGGTAGGGGAAACATTATTGTCTTCCTAACTTCACTGGAGGCAGCCAAAATTAATAAGCTGAAGTTTAATAAGCTTAAACTCTCTCTTATTCTCATGGGAAGAAATTGTGCTAGTTTCATTAAGTTCAAGAATACTATAGAAGTGAAGAATACCTGTGTAAATCACAGGACTAAATGCAGTTGTATGGACATCTTCTTAATTTAGTCCATTAGTACACATATTTTTTTAAAATTTTATTTTATTTGCAAAACATGTATGGGTAATTCTTCAACATTAACCCTTACATAGCTTTCTGTTACAAATTTACCCCCCCTCCAACTCCCCCCCCAGATGGCAGGATATCCACTACATGTTAATTATGTTAAAATACTTGAGAGATCGAATATATGTATACACATTTCCACACTTATCATTGTTGTGCAAGAAAAATCAGTACACATATTTTGTTAAGGACCTACATATGGACAATGAAACAAATCCAGAATTGGATAAAAGGAAGAGAGGAGATTGGTCAATATTGGAAAATTGCTCATTGCAATTAATGATCCCAAGTTGCTCCCCAACACAAAAATCTTTCTTTTAATACCAATTCTTTTCCAGGTATGTTATATGGCTGCAAATTCTGAAAGCAACCCATTCTATAAAGAATAAAAATATTAGGGGACTCAAAGAATGATGAAGAGTGGACAGATAAAAATACATGAAGATGAAGATGGCATCAATGATAGTCAGGTATCTCCATTCCTTACTTGTTTGGGTTCTGAACCCAAATGTAGACCTTCATAGTTATTATTATTATTATTATTATTTTTAATATTTTGATTTTTATGGAGTCCTTTTTTTTTTTGCTGAGGCAATTGAGGTTAAGTGACTTGCCCAGGGTCACACAGCTAGGGAATGTTAAGTGTCTGAGACCAGATTTGAACTCAGGTCCTCCTGACTTCAGGGCTGGTGCTCTATCCACTGTGCCACCTAGCTGCCCCCTTCATAGTTATTATTCTTCAATTTCCTCTTATTGGAGTCTGCCCATCATTCTACCATGTTGAAATCCTTTCGGATTCAGACTCAGCTATCCAAGATGTTATTTATGCTTCCAAGTTTTGTGTTATTTATAAAATCTAAAGTTATTTATAAAAATACTAAATGGTAATTGGTCAAAGACAAATCCTAAGGGAATACTCCATTGGATACCTTCTTTTAGTTGACATATAAATACTCCCTAGGCAACCTGTCTGATATTTCAGAGGCCTTTCCTCTGTTTTTTTTTCTTTTCTTTTCTTAGTAATACCTGTTGGAACTTGCCTTTCAAATAGTTCTAAATCTAACTTTATTATTGTCTACCTCATATTTCTCCAGCTTGTACACAGAACTAGCATGAAATCTTTGCCAAATGCCTCACTGAAAGCAAGGTACTTTATTTTGTCTATGGCATTGCCTTCATCCTGGATCTAATAACTCCATCAAAAAAGAAAATTAAGTTAGTTGGGCATGACCTGTTCTTGTTGAACTCATGTTTCCGCTTAGTAGGATTCCTTCCTAAATATTCACAAAACATCAATTTAATAAGACATTTCAAAATTGAGCAGCTTTTTCTGAAACAAAATTAATGTAAATAGGATAAGAATGGAACAGTAGATTGAAGGAAAAATCATTGCATCAAAAATCTCTAATAAGGCTTTGACTTCCAAGATGTATAAGCAATCATATAAATCCATACAGTAAAAAGTTATTGTCCAATAAACAAGTGGTTCAAATGAACAAATTTTTCAAAAGAAGAATTTCAGACTATTAGCAATCACATGAAACATGGCTATAAATCACTTATAAGAGAAATATAAATCAAAAGAACTTTGGAGTTTCAACATTCCCCAAAAATTGTTAAGGATGACAATCAATATGAGGGAATGGTCAGTGCTGAAATACAGGTACACTGACTGGTAAACTGTTGGTGGAGATGTGAATGGTCAAACCGTTCTGGAAAGCTGTTCAAAATTATATTAAGAGAGTGAGTAAAATGTATATACCCTTTGATCCTGAAATCCCATTGTTAGTCATCTACTTCAAAGAGATTAATGATTATAAAAATAAGACTTCACATACAGGGGGAAAAACATTAATAGTACACTTTCTTGTAGTAGCAAAGAACTAGAAACAAAGTTTCTTTGTTAATCTACTATTGCTATATAAGTTTCTTTATCTTCTCTTTTCCTCATCTTTTAAAGGAAGGGGTTAGGCTAGATTATCTCTGAATTTTCTTATGGTTCTATATCTATGATCCCATGATTCCATGATTGGGGAATAGCTTAATACAAAGAAGTATGAGAAGACTTCAACAAACTAATATAAAGTGAAGAACCAGGAAAATAATATACACAATGGCTAGAATGTAAATAGAAAGAATAAGAACAAAATAATCCAAACAGAAACCTGTGAAATTATAATGACCATGTTTGATCCCAAGGAAGAGATATGAAAAAATATGTTTTACCCTTTTTTATAAAGATGAGGAGCTATGGGTATGCAGCACTGTAATTCATGCCAGTCTTTTCAATACTTTGGCTTCTATTTAACTTCTTCATCTTTTTTATTTTTTGTTAAAAGAATGGCTCTTGGTATGGGAGGCCTATATCTGAGAGAGAGACACAGAGACAGAAAGACACAGAAACAGAGAGAGACAGAGACGGAGAGACAGAGACAGAGAGACAGAGAGAGACAGAGAAACAGAGACAAGACAGACAGAGACAAAGAAAGAGAAACAGAAATAGAGACAGACAAAACAGAGAAACAAAGAGAGAGAGAGAGAGAGAGAGAGAGAGAGAGAGAGAGAGAGAGAGAGACAAAGCAGGGAAAGAGACACAGAGAAGTAGAGACAGACAAGGCAGAGAGACAGACATAGACAAAGATGTAGAGAGAGACAAAGACAGAGAAAGAGAGAGAATGCAGAAACAGAGGAGAAAGGAGAGTGAGGAAGAGAGAGAGAAGTAGGGAGGAAGAGAGATGGAAAAGGGAGCATGTAGGGATAGAAAGACAGATTAGGAGAGATAGACAAGGAGAGAAAATGGGTAGAAAAAGAGAAGGGAGAGAGAGGATGGAGACAGACAGGGGGCAGAGAGCATGTAGTGAGGTGAAAAAGAGTCTGGGGAAGGATAGAATGGAGACAGAATTCAGACAGATTGGCCAGTCTTTCCAAGTGTGCAATTTTCAAGAATCCTGATGTCAGTCTTGACAGATTCTGTGTGTGTGTGTGCTCTATAGTTTAAGATCAACAAAAACACTTGAGAGAAAAGTGTCTGGTACACCTAATAAAAATGATGAAAAATAACAGCAAAGGCTCTGTAGGACACAATTAATAGATGTTGAAGATGGGCCATGAAAACACTGCTTTTTCTTAAAAGTTCCTTTTCCACATGGCTTTGCAGCTTCCCCAAAACTCCAGCACTGACCATTTAAATTTTTGGTACTCCTTTGAAAATCCTCCAGTTTCAGCACCAGGAATTCATAGAACTTTGTACAACTGGGCCTTGGTCTTTTCTCAATCAAGTTTCCTGGGTTGCATTTCTCTCCTTAAAAGAGGTTAGTTCCTTCCCCCACCCTCCTCATTTACAGTCAAAATTCCAGCATTCCAGCACCTGAGACTAATTCTCGGAATCTCCCATTTCCAACAATTTTCTCTTTACCCCTCTATGAATCTATGGTGGCCATCAATCACACTGCCTCTTCCTGTCTTCCCTTGGAAACCACATGAGGAAAATACAAAGCTTGCCCATGAAGGCCAGGCATTGAGTTTTGTCTGGAGCCTTGCAGGTTAATGATATTCTTGGCGAAAGAGCCAACTCTGTGGGGACCGCACGTTTCGCCCTTTGGAAAGGGATAAGATACCTTTGGTTCCTTTCTCATGCGTGCTGACCTTTCTTTGCTTGGGAACAGCCTCAGTTTTTTTATAACCAACTTGGAAGAAATGAATATATCTGGTAATTGTATTAATCCAAGGATAAAGTTAAGGAAACATGAGAGGAGCCACTCATAAAGGAGTCCAATTTT
Source organism: Myrmecobius fasciatus (assembly GCA_023553655.1). NCBI lineage: Eukaryota > Metazoa > Chordata > Mammalia > Dasyuromorphia > Myrmecobiidae > Myrmecobius > Myrmecobius fasciatus. The sequence goes on from JAJPUD010001317.1 coordinate 179,776, forward strand.
CTCAGAAATGCAATCAGAATAACTGTCGGTTAGAGCCTAATGTATGGAATAGTTTATGTTCCATCCAAATGCAACTGAGAATAACCAAAAATAATACAATATTGGCCTCATTTTTTTCCACTTGGTCTGCAAAAAGATGTTTTTTTCAGTGTCTTGGGAGAAATATAACTTCAAGGGTTAAGAGGGCTTTAATCAGAACTCTCACAAAAATTATGAGTCAACCTTGCCTATTTATGTTGTGATTTGTCAGTTGTGGACCAACAAGTATTCCTCCAGGTCTTGGATCCCACATTATTTGCTAAGGTCTGTCCCCAGAGAGACTCATTCTCAGGGTCTCTCTGCATTGAAAATGGACACATAGCACTTGCTCCTCCAACAATGGTACTTAATCCAGAATAGCTTTCAGCCAAATGAAAATCTAGGAAAAGTTAATCCTTTATAACTTTTCCATGGTCTTTCCCCTCCATGATATCTCTAAGCCCTACCCCTATCTTTCAAAACCTTTTTTTGTTGTTGTTGTAATTGCTGTTGTCTTGATTCACAGAAACAGCATCTTAGGGTTAGAAGAAAACTCAGAGTTTATCTGTCTCAATCTGCACTTGAATAAGAATCCTTCTACAACATCTTTGAGTAGTGGTCATACAACCCTCACCTGAATATTTTTAGTCAAATGGAACACATAACTTCTTTAGGCACTTTTGGACATCCCTAATTGTTAGGAATATTTTTCCTAGTAGCAAGCCTAAATTTGTCTCCATGTAACTTATGCTCATTGCTTCTTGTTATACCTGTTGGGACCAATGAGCATAAGTATAATTTCTCTTTGCTACAACAGCCCCTCTAATAATTGAAGATGGCTATTAAATCTCTCCATCCTCTAACAGACACACAAACAGAACACACATATACATGCATGCATACACACACATACATTTGTGCATGTACACTCACTCTCTGTCTCTGTCTCTGTCTCTGTCTCTGTCTCTCTCTCTCTTTCTCTGTTCTTGAACAGGTCCCTTAACCTGTTCTTCTTCTGTAAAAGGAGGAACACAATAGTACCTACTTCATGTTGTTGTTGTAAGGCTCAAATGAGATCATGAGTCTAAAGCATTTCACAAACCTTGAAGCACTATATAAAACCAACCAATGTTATTATTGCTGCTATTGCTATTGCTATTGCTGTTGTCATTTCCCCATACTCCTTCTGTCTTTGTGACTTTGCTTTTTTCTGATAATTTTCCAACTTCAGTCTATTCCGCTTCAGCCTCCACTGGCTCTTCTTCCTCTCCCACTATCTTTAGTGATTTCAACCCTTTCAGTGGGTTCATATACCCCTACTCAGGTAATCCCCAAATCTATATGTTTACCTCCCATCTTCCCCCTAAACTTCAGTTTCAGATCTCTAGCTATCTGGTGGACTTCTCTTTCTGCATCTGCTTTCACTGTAAACTCAGTATGTCTTATATCATTATATTTTCCTCCCCCTCCTTTTTTTTGTAGGAAATTGGGGTTAACTGACTTGTCTAAAGTCACACAACTAGTAAGTGTCAAATGTCTGAAGCTGGATTTAAACTCAGGTCTTAACTCCAGAGCCAGTCTTCTGTACACTACTACCTAGATTCCCTTTCTTCCCCCCTTTTTGTTTTTGCTTCATTTTTTATTTTATATTTAAATACAAAATTGAAAAAGGGAAAAATGCTATATGCATAGAAGAACATAAGAGAGGATTCAAAATATAAAACAATAAATTTCCATTTCAAGAAATCCTATGTAATAACACATCATATTTAGAGCTATCCATCTTTTCTTTGCTTTCTTGTAGGTTTTCTTTTTTCTGCTGTGCAGTTTTTACTTTATTTTCCCCCTTCTTCCCCACCCTCCCTCCAGAAGGCTACAGCTAATCATGGATATAGATAGATAGATAAATAGATAGATAGGTAGATATATAGATAGAGACAGAGACTTATAAATATAAAATATATATACCTATATTAAAATATGTACAAACACACATACATACACACACTATATTATACTTGTTTGTCTTCTATTTCTCTGAAGGTGGATAAGATCTTCCTTATAAGTCCAAATCTTTACATGTTTTTCTAAACCCACCAACTCATCAGTTCTTATACTATAGCAATATTCCAAATATACTACAGTATAATTATTTTTAAAAAGTCTAAAATGATATTGATTGATATGATTGACATGTAGTATAGTTCTCTTACCCCTTTTGATAACTATTCTGAGAAAAGGGGAACATTTGGATAACAAATATAATCAAAGTACTATATTCATAGCAGCCTCATTTATTATTTCCCATTTCTCATATTCTGCATGTGAACAGAGTGTATCTTCCAGAAGACTATAAGCTTCCTAAAAGCAGTAACTGTCTCATTTTGTCTTTGTTTCCTCAGTACCTGGCACAATGCCCAGCTGGTTTAGGACCTTAATAAATAGCTGTTAGTTGATGAGTGATGAATTAAATTTTTATAAGTAATGTATTGTACCTGAAAAAGCCTTGGACTTGAGGTCAATAGAGCAAGATTGGAAAAACAGTTTGGATACTTGGATTAAATGAGTGAGATGAGCCATATTAATTTCATCTCACTGAACCTCATGTTCCTTATTTGTAAAATAGAGATAATAGTACTAAATTCAAAGAATGGTTGTGATGAAAGCCCTTGGTAAATTTTAAAAGCTATAAAAATGTGATGTAGTTGATAACTTTTGGACACTATATCTAAATATCAGATGACCACATATTTGTTACTTCATCTTAGGACATTTTCATTTTAAGAGAGAGCAAAGCCAAAAGAATGAATCTCTAAATGTGGAGTTTTAGGAATAGGGGCAATGAAGAGAGATGTGTTTGGGGGAGAAATGAACTTTCCTATAACCCCTAAGATAACACTAAGGAGTTGGGTTCATCTTCTCATAAGCCTGGTTTTGGTAATGGAGAGGAGAGGGATTGTGCACTGTCCACAAAAAAGGCTTGGCAAAATCCAAGACCAATAAGGGAATATTGAAATCTTCATAAGTCTCTCCTTATTTGGAAAGGTACAGATTACCCCAAGCTATGCTAATAAATACTTCAAAGCCCTTTTTGGGATCATAGATTTAGAATTGGAGAAGTGAAAGACCTTCTAGCTTAGTTTCCTCATTTTAAAAATGAAGAATATGTTCCAGGTCATAGAGCAGTAAGTGACAAAGGAAGGACCTGAATCCAGATATGTTGCATATAGTTCTACCCTGACCTCTGGTGCACAAGTGAGGCAGATTGTATCACTGATATAGGAAAAAATGGAAACCAAAATAATGTAAGAAGCCTTGGGATTGAAATCAAACTATCTGCTTTCAGTTCTGGCTCTGATCCTTTGCATGTGACTGAACAAGTCATGTCATCTCTGGGAGCATATTTCCTCATCTGTAAAATAAGGAAGAATTAGATGACATCCGAGGTCTTTCCCAGTTCTAATCTATGATTTGAGGCTCTTTGGGAATGTTCCCATAAGAGTTTTCCTTAGTTAAAATAGAATGGAGCAGCAAAGGGATTATGGAGAAATGTCTGCACTAGTCCAGTAACAGTGAAAAACAAGTGAGTCCCTGACCCAGCTAGGGTTGTGCATCCAATCACCTTGTTTGGCTTCCCAGTAATAGGCTCAGGGTCTCAGCTTTGCCACACTTTAAGTCCCCTTTTTTTTCTACTAGAGGTGATTGATCCGGTCTGTCTACTGAGGATCTAGACCTTCTATTTTCCATCCCAACTCCAAATATCTCTGTTGGCATTTAGCAGGGGAGAGATTCCTCCCAAATATCATAAATAATTTTTCTCTTTTCAGACTGGCTAGCTCAGCCTCCAACATCAGTGGCAAACTCAGTGAAACCGGCAGTGAGGGATTTTAGGGCACAATCAGATTTAACCCCCCTTATAATAGGAGCCACATGGAGGAATCCCAGCTTGGTCTATTGCCCTCCTAGATGTGAGGCCATGGTGTACAGATGTTTAAGATTGGAGTTTCATTCCACTGATGGCCCACCTCTGAGATTTGACTTTCAGTCAGACAAGCAAGTCACAAGCTACAAGTAATCACACCTTTCCATGAGGGATAAAGGGCAAAGTAGAGACATGGGGCCATGTTGATGGATCCAAGTATAAGTAGTTCACCTGATTGGAGTCAAACAAATACATAAAAAGTGCTGGTTGTATCACTAAGAAGAGCTTTTTCAGGGAATGAGGGAGGAAAGGGAAAGATTATAGGTATTTCTGGTGCAACTCCATCCAAGGCAAAGAAAAAGGGGAATTTGCTCAGGGCCCTGGGAACTCTATTAGTTTTATACTAGAAAGGCAATACAACAGTGCCTGAATGTTGCATTTGGGATTCAGGAAGTTTTGGATTCAAATCTCATTTCAGATATTAATTAGCTATGTGACCTTAGACAAGTCACTTGACTTCTTTAAATCTAAGCTTCCTCATTTGAATAAGGTTGACAGTATCACCTAGTTCAGAGAATTCTAAGTATCAAAAAAAAGTAAGATATGTTATTTTCCCTAACAATTTATTAATTGATTTTTACAATAATTAACTACTTTCTCTCCCACTACCCCTATCAATTGAATAATTTTTTTTAAAAACTCAGGGAGAAGCATAGTACAGCAAAACAAGTCCTCATATTGTCCATGTCCAAAAATATCCCATTCTATATTTTAAGACCATCACCTTTCTGCTAAGAGATGGGTGGTAATGTTTCATTTTTAGTCTTATGGACTGATGATTTATCATTGCATTGATAAAAGCTCTAAATCCTTTCAAAAGTGTTTTTCTTTATGATGTTGTCATTGTACAAATTATTCTTTGCTTTTTGCTCATGCTTTGTTAACCTTAAAGTTCTATATAAAAGTCAGTAACTATTAGTACTTATCTGGCAGAAAAAGTTTATGGCTCTAGACATCTCACTACTGGACATATACCCCATGGAGGGCAAAGATAGAAACAAATGCCTCAAATATTTACAGCAGTTCTTTTGTAGTACCAAAGAACTATAAACAGAGGCTATCTTTTAATTGAGAATGATTGAAATAAACTATAACATATGAAAGTTTGTTGTTGTTCAGTCATTTTTCCAGTCATATCCAAATCTTCATGACCCCATTTGGGATTTTCTACCAAAGTAGTTTGCCAGCTCCTTCTCCAGTTCATTTTACAGATGAGGAAACTGAGGCAGACAGGGTTAAGTCACTTGTCCAGGTTCACATAACTAGTAGTATCTGAGACCAGATTTGAACTCAGGACAAAGAGTCTTCCTGACTCTAGGCCTAGAACTTTATCCACTATGGTGCTACCTAATTGCTCCAGTATATAAATGCAGTAAAACAATATTGTTCAGTACAAATGATGACCTTACACAGCTTTTGACATGGTATCACTCTTTCCTCTAGATGGCTCAGTAGTTAGAGAACTGGATCTGAAGTCAGGAAGCCCTGAGTTCAAATTTGCCCTTAGATTTAATCCTGGGGGGCAACTAGGTGGTGCAGTGGATAGAGCACTAGCCCTGAAGTCAGGAGGACCTGAGTTCAAATCTGGCCTCAGACACTTAACATTTCCTAGCTGTGTGACCCTGGGCAAATCACTTAACCCCAATTGCCTCAGGAAAAAAAGATTTAATCCTGGGCAAATTACTTAAAGTTGTTTTGCCTTAATTTATGTGTGTGTATCCATACATATATGTTTATAGATAGTACACACCCACATATATGAAAAATATATATGTGAAATAAATTAGTCTACATATATATCTTTAAAGGTATATAGTCTAATAGGTTTCTATCCTCTGTTCTGTCCTCTTTCCCTCCTTTCTTTCCTCAATACTATCTCTGTTAGAATCCTCGCCTCACCTAAGGGTGAGGGGCAAGTCACTTGTTGAAGTTTAATAGAAAGAGGATTACAAGTTGACTGGAGGGGTGTAGCCTTTATAACAGTGGAAGAGTTGTTTCTTGACCCTTCTATTTTCTCAGGCTAAATGAGTGCCAGCATGTGGTAAAACTCCTATTCATCACCTAAGGCCAGAGAAAAATCTGTTGTCTAATTGAACCTGATCCACAGGCTGAACAGATTAACCTGAAGGTTTTTGTGAACTATATGCTAAAAAAGAGCAGCTGCCAAGGTAAAGTATTTGGGAAACTGGAACATGAAGATCTCTTGGATGATTTTTTAAAAAATGGAGAGTTGATGAACTCTCTACTTTTGAGGAATCCACAGAATTCTGTGGGAAGAAAATATTTCTAAATCCCATTTGTCCTCAAAATCCCTAAGAGCTTGTCATGTCCTCTACTTATCTTTGGTAAATAAATAAGCTGAACGGGAAAAGGAGCTTTACTGGGGGAAAGTGGTCAGTCTTAGTTTGATTAAAATTTGCAGATGGCTTTCAACTGGAACAAACTACCAGCATGAAAAATCTCATGTTTTTCAGTCTATTGTCGCTAAGCTGTTCTTATCTAATTCATATGATCTACCCACTTGCCAGGCTCTTACTTGCCCTTTGTGTGCCTGCTATCTGTTAAAGTCTGTAACAGAAACCTTCACTGCTTCAAAGGGAAATCTAATTTAGACTGGAGGCGGGGAAAGTAGGAGATTTTCTCTGGAATTAAAATAGAGATTTATAGGATCCAATGTTAATGAATCATTGTTGTATTTTTAAAGCTAGATTTTTGTTACAATCATATATTTTAAAACAACCATCTTCACCATCACCACCATCAACATCATCATCATCAACAACAATAATATTACAGATGGAATACCTCCTAATTGCCAAGCACTGTATTAACTTCTGGGAATGTCTAGGCTGCCTGGTCTTTCTCAATCATGGATGTCCTGAAACTACCCCAGGTTCAAAGTTTGCTTTGGACCAATTTCCACTCAAAAATACAGCTCACAATAAAGTAAATGAGATTAGCTTGGCATCCCCTTCCTTTTTAAAAATTAAGTTAATTTTTTTAATTAATGAAAACGTATTTTCTCTCCCTCTTATCCACTTAGCAAATGTCCCCTAGAACACAGGCCCAGAAACATTCTTGCACAGTGGAAAAATTTTCACCAATGTTAGCTAGAAATAATTTCTCTGAGACTGAGCCTATATGAGATTGACAACACCAGTTTTATTGGTTCAGCTAAACAAATAGGTCATTGTGGGAAAAAAGCTATAGAAAACCAAAGTGAATATTGGTTAGCGTACATATCAAAATATGATGATTTTGATCCAATATTCCCATTGTTTTAGCATCAGCATAATGTAGTCTCAGCCTGAAACATCCAATATTTCTTAAACAAGATATTCAACAGCGAAACCTGATGTTTCAACAAAGCACTATTTTCAACTTGTATATTAATTTTTTTCAGTAAATCAGTTGATGGTGAAGCCATAGCCCAGTCACTTATGCACAAAATAAAAAAATAAAGATCCCAAACAATGCTTCCTAGAGACCAAACCTCCACTAAAGTTCTCCTCCAAAGGCTAATCATAGAATTGAAACAACCATAGATTCTTAAAGGCTCTATCAGCAAAATTTTAGCAAACTGGAAAGACTCGAGCATTGACTTGTTCATAAACTATGTGTCTTTTGTTCATGGATCAGTCTAGCTAAATGCAGAAGAGGTCATTATAAATCCCATTTAATTCAATAGACATTTACCAAATGCTTAATGTTCCAGGCCCTGCACTAGGATATGGGGATAGAAAATTAACAATGATATTGTCCTTTTCTTTAAGAAATTTACATTGGAAAAAGGAGTTGGGTTGGGGAGGGGACACAGCTCATTATGTACAAAGATAAAAAAAATATAAAATATATTCCAAGTAATTTCAGAGTGGGGAAAGCATTAATAACTGGGATTATCAGGAAAGGTCTCATGAAAGACATGATATTTGAGCTGTACTTTGAAAAAAAACTAAGGTTTCCAAGAGGCAGAGATAAAGAGAGAATATATTCCAGACATTAAGGTTAGCTTATACAAAGGCATAGAATGAAATGATATCTTCAAAAAGCTGGCCAGCAGATGATGAATATTTTTGGTCATAGCAACCGAGGAGGACTATGTATGATGGTGTCTACTTAACTCTAGAACAGGACTTCTTAACTTTTTCCACTCACAACTCTTTCTTATCTGAGAAAATTTTAAGTGACCCTGGATATACAGATATATAAAATAGGTATACAAATCAAACATTTACTGATAATAAAGCATAATTTCATGACTCCCACATTCAGTTACCAAGACTCCATATTGAGTTATGACCCATGGTTTAAGAAGTTTTTCTCCAGAAAGCTTAAAATATGCCTTACTGAAGAGAATATACACAATGATGAAATCATGGATCTTTTGGTCAAAGTTTCTGAAGAAGTGACCCAGCTGAAGTATTCCAGCTTAAATGAGTTAGTACTCTTTCACTAGTGTTCTAAAAGCTAAACTCCAGAATCAGTAGGGATGAGAGGGAGCCAAGAAGATGAATGAAGATTCAGTTCTATTAGGTGGGGAGGCCAGTCCTGGAGAGCTCTCAAGGGAAGTGTAAACACGTGGAGTGGCTGGTAAAATGAGGCTATGGGTGGGTGGTGTAGCTAATGTTTAAAGCTTTGAAGAGAATCTGCAGGGGAGTAATAACAAACCACTTTGATGTCATTATATACCACAGAATTTCCAGCTGACATATAAAGGGGACGCTTTCCAGGCTGCAGCTGCTTCTCAGATCTAAGTCTGGTAAGAATTTGGCATAGGTGATTTCTCAGGTTATTATACAGACTGACATCCTTTTAAAACTCAAGGAATAATGCCAGGGAGGTTTGGAATCAGATGGGGAAGGCTGCATTGTCTTTGTATGTGTCTGATAGCAACTTAATTTTCTAATTTCAAAATAGCACAGTTTGTACCCCATCACAAGATGTGTTTTAAATCAGAGCTTTGAGTATCTTTGAGCTTTGCTCATCTGTTTGTGGGAAAATGTATAGAATAGCATGCCACAAAATGTTTTAGGAAAAAGGCAAGAGGTCTTGTGTTTATTGGTTGTTCTTTTGGACAATTGTTCAAAGAGTTGAGCTGTGAAGAATTTGATTATTTGCTCTGAGAATGATCATAGGTTCATTTGAGCTTGTGATGCCTGAATGCAGAAGAGCTTGTTAGCTAAGGGGCATATTCTCCATCAATCACTGACTTCTTGATTTGCCTTTTTTTCAGATCACCAGAGATTCTGAACATGGGAAGAGCCCACTTATATAAAATCTGTTACTAATGACCCACATGATTCAATTTTGGAGTCAGGGGAGTTCAGACTTCATATTATTCCAAGAAGCTATTGACTGACTTCTCTTTCCATTTCCAATGATAGGCTCTCAAAGACATTATTTGTCTCAGTGATGGATTTGATTAAGCCTCTTTGGAGTGAAATCATTGAACGTGAATTAGCACTTACATCAGGACTGCCTTTTTCATAGGACCAGAAATCTAGAAGTGTTAAGAGACCTCAAAGAACAATTTTCTTATTTTACAGATGAGAAAACTAAGGTCCCAGTAAGGTTAAGTACCTAAGGTAACATAGATAGTTAGCATCAGAGACAGGATTTGAGCTAAGTCTAGAGTCAGTGTTCTTCTCTACTGTACTCTATGGCCTCAATTCAATTCAATTCAACAAGTATTTATTAGGTCTCTATATCAAGGGGCAGCTAGGTGATGCAGTGAATAGAGTGCCAGGTCTGAAGTCAGGAAGACTCAATGTACTACTTGTGTGATCCTGGGCAAGTCACTTAACCCTGTTTGCCTCAGTTTCCTCTTCTGTAAAATGAGTTGGAAAAGAAAATGACAAATCACTTCAATATTGTTGCAAAGAAAACCCCAAATGGGGTCACAAAGACTCAGATAAAGCTTAAATGACTAAACAACAATAACCCAACTCTATGCCTTTTACCTGCCCAATGCACCCTTTCCTAGTTATTCTGCCCTTGCAACTCTGCCCTAAAGAGCACTAATGTTCCCAGAATGGCTTCTCCAGTTCCTTACCCCCTCAAATGTCTTCTTCTCCTCAATGGGATCAATTACACACAAGTGTTTTGTGAGAAAAAATAGTGTAATTAGACCAGTTCATATTCATAGGTGAATCACTGATGGCCATTAATACCCATTTTTGATCTTTTCAGCCTTGTTTCATCACTCCTCTTCCATATCTGACTCTAATCAAACTATGTTATACCTAATGTTCCTTGTACTCAAGGAAAATCCCTGTACATTTGTGTAATCCATTCCCCGTGACTAAAACCATTCTATCCTCTTCTCTATTTCTTAATTAGTAAGTCAATAAACATTTATTAAGTGCCTACTATATGCTAGGTATAGTTGGAAATTATTAGGAATTTTTTCCTAACATCTCACCTAATTTTTCTTTATAACAACTTCCATCTATTCCTTTTACTTCTTCTCATGGAATCAAACAGAAAAAAAGTCTAGTTCTTCTTTCACATAACAGCCTTCCAGATACTAGAAGATAGCTATCATGTTCTCTATCCCCCCCCCCATACTCACCTCATTAGTTTTCTCTTCTCTGGAGTGAATCTTCCCTAAAATTCCCTAATCTTAAATGCTGGAAATACAAAGAGAAGCAAAAGACAATTGCTCACTCTAAGCACAACATGCAAATAACTATGTATAAACAAACTATATTCAAGATAAACTGGAAATAATCAATAGAGGGAAGGGATTAGAAGTAAGAGGGATCAGGAAAGGCTTTCGGTAGAAAGTATGCTTTTTACTAGAACTGGATGGAAGCCAGAGAACTAGGAGGAGATGAGGGGAGGGGACATTCCAGGAAATACCCAGAGTTAAGAGTTAGGAAACCTTTTCTTCCCTCAAGGATCATCTCAGGGGACATGTCCCTCATGAAGCCTGCCCTGGTCTACTGTTTCTCCTTTTTCAAATTTTGCTATCTTTACTTATTTGGATATATGCTATATTATTCTTATGTTAACTCCTTGAAGACAAGGTCTGTTTTGTTTTTATTTCACAACCCAAGAATGGAGAAGAGCATTTTTAACATAGGGAGATATCCATTGAATTGAACCAGAACCAATAGATTAAAATTAAAGCCCTTTGTTTGCAGTCTCCTCTTCAGGATTTGGAGCTCTATATTGTGACTTTGAAGTGACTTGGGAGTTTTGCACAGTATAGGTCTGTTTTAAATAAATACTAATGGTAATATATTGAATTCATGGCAGTTTAGTAGATTTTGGGTTCAGTATGGGAAAATCAAAATAAAGAATGTCATCTTGAGCTACATTAAAGCAAGCATAGACAACTTCCAGGAAAAGGAAGGTAAGAGTTTCATCCTAAATTGCTCGGTCACACTTCTTCTGGAATATGATTCTCAAGTGGTATGATTAGTCGAAGAAGAACATGATGAGCCAAAGAGTGTCTGAAAGAGGAACTTAAAAAGGAAGGGCTTCGAGTCCATGTTATAGAAGATACAGTTGAAGGAACTGGGAAGATTCACTCCAGAGAATAGAAAACTAATGAGGTGGGTATCAGGGGACAGAGAACATGATAGCTATCTTCTAGTACCTGAAAAGCTGTTATGTGAAAGAGGAACTAGACTTTTTCTGTTTGATTCCATGAGAAGAAGCAAAAGGAATAGATGGAAATTGTTAAAAAGAAAAATTAGGTCAGATATTAGAAAAAAACTTTCCTAGTAATCAGAGTTTTCAACAAAAATAATCAGAGCTTTCTAAAAGTGGAATAGGCTGCCTAGGGAAGTGATGACCTCTCTCATTTTGGAGGCATTCCAACAGAGAATACATTATAGTGGGGATTCCTATAATGTTTGACTGCTGAAGCTCCTTTGAACTTTCAAATTTATGTGATTTTTATTCATGGGATCTAAAGATTAAAAAAAAAGTGTTTAAATTGTTGTTGGAGTTGTGAACTGATCCAACCATTCTGGAGAGCAATTTTTGGAACTATGCCCAAAGAGCTATCAAACTGTGTATACCCTCTGATCCAACAATGTTTCTACTGGGCTTATATCCCAAAAAGATCATAAAGGAGGAAAAGGGACCCACATGTGCAAAAATGTTTGTGGCAGCCCTTTTTGTAGTGGCAAGGAACTGGAAACTGAATGGATGACCATCAGTTGGAGAATGGCTGAATAAGTTATGGTATATGAATGTTATGGAATATTATTGTTCTATAAGAAATGATCAAGAGGAGGATTTTAGAGCAGCCTGGAGAGAGTTACATGAACTGATGCTAAGTGAAGTGAGCAGAACCAGGAGATCATTGTACATGGCAACAACAAGATTATACAATGATCAATTCTGAGGGATGTGGTTCTTTTCAACAGTAAGATGATTGAGGCCAGTTCCAATGACCTTGTGATAAAGAGAACCATCTATACCTAGAGAGAGGTCGGTGGGAACTGAGTGTGGATCACAACATAGCATTTTCACTCTTTTTGTTGTTGTTGTTTGCTTGCATTTTGTTTTCTTTCTCATTCTTTTTCTTTCTGATCTGATTTTTCTTGTCCAGCAAGATAATTGTATAAATATGTATACATATATTAGATTTAACATATATTTTTAACATATATAACATGTTGGATTACTTGCCATCTAGGAAAGGGGTGGGGAAAGGGGGGGAATTTGGAACATAAGAATTTGCAGGGGTCAATGTTGAAAAATTATCCATGCATATATTTTGAAAATTAAAAAGTTTCATTAAAAATTTAAAAAGTGTTTAAACATCATAAAGCTCAATCCCACTATCAATCAATCAATCAATCAACAATCATTTATTAAATGTCTACAATGTGCTAGGTGCTGGGAATAAAAACATGAAAGTGAGATGGTTCCTGCCCTGAAAGAACTTATTTTCCACTTGAAGTATTCAATTAGAGTGTTCTGGAGTCAGCTTGAACTGCTTTAAGAGAGCAGATTGAAAAATTTATATTTCAGAAATCTACAAACACTACAAATCAGGGATTGATTTATGTTTTTGTTGATTTCTAGATTTCACAAACTGGTGGAGAGAATGTTAATGATACAGATTAAATTTAAATAGTATGTCTTTTGTGCATTTTATTTTTCAGACAGTTATAAATCATTTACCCACATATTATTGAATCCAACACATGTGAATAATCAATGACCAAGGAAGAGAGTTTAAGTTGAGGCAATGACAGGAATGATGAATGGTGCCATCAGGGTAGGATATGGTCATGCTCTTTCCAGTACCAATATTAATATTGACTTGATTATTGTTCCCAGAACTAGAGTAACAGGTAAATGAATGGGGTGACAAGGTCTTTCCCTGGCAAGCCCTGCTGTCCAAGTAGAAGACTTTTTATAGATAAAGAAACAGTAGTTCATACTGGTGAAATAATTTGCTCAAAAACACAAAAGAAGTAAGCAGCAAATGTAATGTTCAAAGCATTGACTTTCCATAGAACTATTGTTTCATATGACTAAACACAGGAAGTTCTGGGGCAGCTAAGTCGAACAGTGATTAGAGAGCTAAGACTAAAGACAAAAAGACTCATCTTCATGAGTTCAAGTCTAGCCCCAGACTCTTATTAGCTGTGTGATCCTGGGCAAGTTCCTTATCCCTGTCTTTCTCAATTTCCTCATCTGTAAAATGAGCTAGAGAAGTAAATAGCAAACTACTCCAATATCTTTGCTAAGAAAATTCCATATGAGGTCACAAAGAGTTGGACTTGACTGAATACACATGCAGAGGAAGTTCTAAAGGATGGTTCAATTAGATTTGGGACTCATTCTCTCTGGCTTATGCATCCTCACAGTCACACTATCCCTAGGATCAATGGGAATTTTGTGGTGAATAATTTCATCATATTCAGCACTGATTCTATGAGATCTGAATGGGAGAAGGAAGAGATTGTGGTTTAAAAGGGATGGAATTGATGGAACCAGAGAAAGTCTTTCACTGTGGAGAGAGATTCAGGAAATACTGTCATTCCCACACCCTGATGCATGTTGAGGTTCCATATGATGTCAGTTCCTTCTTGCCTGCCCCACTTTCAGCATCTGTTTGTCATACATTGTCCCTGATTCACCCAATGTGAACAACCTTTGTCCTACACTCTATTTAGGGCTCTTTCTTCTCTGAGTATCTTTGATGAGGAGTACTTGCATCTCCTTGCACAGAATCTTAGAACCAAAAGAAGCACAAGAAGCCATCTAGTCCAATCCCAACTTGTGACCAAGAAGATTTTTTTCCACAACATTACCCTTAAGTGGTTATCCAACCTTTTCTGGGTCACAGCTTTTTGATGTTCTAGATGACATAGAGTGAACAGTGGTACTTAGGAGCAGTGGACAAATGACAGAGCCTGGAGTCAGGAAGACTTGAATTTAAATCCAATGTCAGACACTAATTAGTTATGTAATCCTAGGCAAATAATATAACCTCTGCTTTGGTTTCCTCAACTGTAAAATGAAAACAATAAAAGCATCTACTTTTGTAGAGTTATTGTGAGTATCAAATAAGTTAATATTTGGAAAGCACTTAGCACAGTGGCAGGAACACACTAGGAACTTAATAAATGTGTGTTACCTCTCCCATTGTCTAACAAGGAGGAGTTCTGCTATATTTAAAGAAAGTAATACAAATGCTATCCCTCACATGAAAAGCTAATGGAACATATCTATTCTAAGGATAGATCCTACTTTGGATTGTTTATTTAACATTGGAAATGGCCATATACTTCTTTTTTTAGTTATTATTTTTTTCTTTATTAAAGCTTTTTATTTGCAAAACATATGTATGGGTAATTCTTCAACATTAACCCTTACAAAGCTTTCTGTTACAAGTTTTCCCCCCTAGTCCCCAGCCCTCCCCTAGATGGCAGGAAGTCCACTACATGTTAATTATGTTAAAATACTTGACAAATCGAATATATGTATACCTATTTCCACACATCATTGTTGTGCAAGAAAAATCGTATCTACAAGAAAAAAAATCAGAGAAAGGAAACACAATGCAAACAAACATCAATAGAGAGCATGAAAATGTATGTTATGTTGTGGTCCACATTTCATATGCCTCTCTCTGGGTGTATATGGCTTTCTTCACTGAACAATTGGAACTGGTTTGAAACATTTCATTGTTGAAGAGAGCCATGTCCATCAGAATTGATCATCATATAGTCTTGTTGTTGCCATGAATAATGATCTCCTGGTTCTGCTCAAGAAATGGTCATATACTTCTAATCCCTACCCTTTATAATATAAAGCACAGTTAGATGTTACAACAAATAAGAGTGCTGGATTTGGGAGTAGAAAGACCCGAGTTCAAATCCTGGTTTAGACATCAGCTTTATGACCCTTTAAGTCACTTAATCACTTAAGTGCTATCTGTCTCAGCTTCCTCACCTATAAAATTGGGATAATAAAAGCACCTGCTTTCCAGGATTATTGTGAGAATCAACTGAAATACCTATGTACATTATTCTGCAAACCTTAAGGCACCATACAAATGTTATCTATTATTATGTTTCTAATTTTGCTGAATATAATTTACAGAGAAATCCAATAATGTCCATGGGATGAGAGTAATTTATTTTATCTTTCAAAGCACTTCATATCTATTATCTCACATGATCCTCACAAGAAGCCCATAAAATAAATGCTAAAAGTATAGTTTTCAACACTTCATTGACAAGAAAACTATAATCACTGCTCAGAAAGCTCAAGGAAATCTTTGAGTCAAGAAGACCTGAATTCATATCTGGTCTCAGATATTTACTAGCTGTGTAATGCTGGACAAGTCACTTAACTCTGTCTCCCTCAGTTTTCTCAACTGTAAAACTCCTTCCTAGGGTTGTTATAAAGATCAAATGAAATGAAATTTGTAAAGCCCAGGATCACACAGCCAAGAAGTGTTGGAGTCAGGATTAGAACTCAGGTGTTCCTGATTCCAGTTCACAATCAATGGATCAAAGTTGTTGACAATGTCAGCTAACCAAATAGCCTTTCTTGATTCAGTTAAGGAAAAAAAATAGGAAAGTCAGTAAGTGGTGTAAACTCAGTCCAAAGGAGATTGGGCTTATGAGCTCAGTAACACAAAGGGTACAAAATCCCAGTGTGGTGGCCTATGTCAACAGAGAGGAAATCCACCTGCCAGACTCCTGCAGAAGTGCAGCTGTGTAGCTTTCCATAGAGGCTGGCAAATGGAAGATCACAAGATTTATAACCAGCTGTTGATGTGGGACAGCTGAAGGGTCAGGGAGACAGGTGGGAACACTGCTGAATGGAACCAAGTTTTCTAACTGCTTGGTTGTCATTTGGTTAGCCTGTGGGTGGCTGCCTTGGAAAGTTGTGCTCTCCTCCTCATAGGAAGCTTTAAGATAGAGGTCCAATGACAGGATTCCCATTCACTTACAGGTTGGACTAGTTTGCCTCAAGGACCCTTCCAACTCAAGTTGTGTGGTTTGGATGTGAGATCTGACATTTAATAGGGTAAAGAAGGGGAACCCACACCAAATGAGAGGGAAGGGATGGGATGAAAAGAACATTGAATGTGGAGTCAAAAGACATTTTAATTTGGGTTCTTCCTTTACTAGTAATTGACATTAGGAAAATCACCTAAGTTTTCTTTTCTATAAAAAGGGAATAAAATTGTACACCCTATCTCATAGTATTGTTGGGATTAAATGAAGTCACCTAATTGTTCACTGTCTCAGTTTCTTCATCTGTAAAATGCAGATAATGATGTCTCACAAAGTTGTAATTAGGCTCAAATAATGTAATGAACTTGGAGGTTTTGTAAGCCACAAACATCAATATAAACATCACCTAGCATCATCTGAGAGGCAGATAAAAATGTGAATAAACAAGAGAATGAGCCTGAGACTAAACTGTCCCATAACACTAAGAAGAGATGGCTTTGCCAGGTAAGACAGGTAAAAGGAAAAGACATGAAGGAGAACATTAAACTTACCCCATCCTCACTAATAGAATGGATCTTTATTTTAATACACAATAGTAAATCATATGTATGTAATAATGATTACAACTTCACAGCTCACTAGACTGCAATAGATATTTCTCCATCATGTCTCAAACTGAGCACTGTCCCCTCCCTCCACCCAATTCCTCTTTCTTTTTCTTCTCTTTCAGTTTTCTTTTATGTGCTGTCTTCCACTCCCTCATCCCATTAGAATGGAAGTTTTTTGAGGGCAGCCACTGCTTTGTTTGTTTACTTGTATTTATATTTGGAGCACACTTTAGCACAGTTCCTGGCACTTGATGAGTTTGTTGACTGACTTTGCTATATTTGAGTGTATCCATTTATATACCTTTGCAACGCCCATGGAGACCTTGTCTTGGCAAAACAATGCACTTCTGGAGGCACCCCTACTTGAGCCACTTTTCCTATTTGTCTGTGCTTGTATTTTCCTCTTTTAAATGGTCCTGGTTAAGATTATCAGATTGTATTAGGTTAATAGGTAAGGATCACATTGAAGGAGCATGTGATGATGATAATTCAAGGTCATCACCAGCTGCATCCTTGAAACTACTTTTGGAGTCCTTTCCTAAGATTGGGGCAGTTAGGCAGTTAGTCTTGGAATAAGGAAAACATGAGTTTAAATCTGACCTCAGACAGCTACTAGCTGAGTGACTCAGACAAGTCACTTAACCTTATTTGCCTCTATTTCTTCATCTGTAAAATGAACTTGAGAAGGAAATGGCAAAAAACCCTAAAACTTTGCTAAGATAGCCACAAAGAGGGTCATGAAGAGTCAGAAGCAATTCAACAATTAATATTTTAGGGTTATATATGTCAAAGGTCAAAGGAACCTTCTAATCAGAGTTTGAGGATCCTGGCAATTCATTCGGGCATCATATTCCTGCTAAGGACTTCCTAAGCAATAAAAGCTGGCCTTCCAAGCCATGCTATAAAATGCACTACTGTCTGGCTTCATGGTCAAGTCTCCTTCAAAAAGCAATTGGACATTTGCCAGATGACCTGTGAGTAACTTGTCCCTTTTGCTCTGTTGTGGAGGGGATGTATATGAGGAGGGGGAAATGGGTCAGGGAGGAGGGAGCAGCAGGGGCCTCATCATCTGCCAAAGGGTAAAGAATCATGGGAATGTGCCCAACTCTGACTGTGTCTGGACTTGTAATGGCTTTGAATGGCTAAATATCGCTGCAGACATCTTGCTCCCTGCCCATTAATCCCTATGACAAGTTCCAAATTTACAGAGGATGGTCCTTTGGCCAGATCACTGCTAATCTATACACTGACATTAATAAATGGAGCTTGGCTTTTCTGTGAATAATTAGGGCCTAAATATAGCTAAAACCAAAAAAACCCCCTGGTTTTGGCTTCTCTACCAATTTGAAAATTATGACACACCATCTTTGGCTTCTACTATCTCCAAAAATGTTTTTGGGGAGTGGATTTACCCAAATTACCCTTTATCTTTCCTCTTGGCCTATCTGCAATATTTCCTATCCAACCTTTGCAGCTTAAAACATGTTCTCCAAAGTCTGCTTGGCCTCCAGGAATAGTGGAGAACTTGGGGTCAGGAAGAATTGGCCTCAAGTACTGTCTTGGACACTTATTTGCTGTATGATCCTAGCTTAGTCATTTAACCCCTGTCAGACTTGGTTTCCTCATCTGTAAAATGGAGACAATAACAGTCCCTACTTCATAGGGTTTCTGTGAAGATCACAAGGTTCATGATGTCTCAAGGGATTGGCAAACCCTAAAGAGCTATATAAATATTTACTATTATTATACTGCCTTAACTTTGTCTTCTCTGAACTTCTGTGGTAGTTATTGCTCGTTGAAGCTTTGAAGTGGGAGAAGATTTTTGTGGACAATGCAAAGCTGACCTTTTTCTATCTTTTCTTTCTTTTGAATTCTCCTTTTCAATCTTATATCAATTGAACCCTGCCTTTTTTCCCTGTCTCTTCTCCTATCCCATCAAATTCTCTAAAGAGAAGAAAGGATATTAGTCACATGCTTTAGTGTGAGTAAATTTAACTATTATAATTACTCTTATTTATATAGCACTTTAAGATTTCCCGAAAAGTGTTTTTTTTCTCATAGTTCCTCTGTGAAAAAGATGTTGTGTTGTACATTCATGAGATTTCATTGAAGAGGAAGCTTCCTCTACCAATGCAGATCAGCATCTATTCTGCAATTTAGTCTCAGAGAGCTGTCTGAGGTACTGAAGAGGTTAAGTGGCTTGCCAAAGATCAAACAACCAATTTGTATCAGAAGGGAGACTTGAATTTAGGTATTCATTGACTCATAGGATTATAGACTAGAGATGGAAGAGATAATAGAGTTAATTAGTTTCAGCCTTCGCATTTTACAAATAAGGAAATTTAGCCACAGAACAATTAAGTGACTTGCCTTGGATTATACCACTAGTATGTATCTAAGACATAATTTGAACTCAGGTCTTCCTAATTCCTCATCACACTATCTTCTCATTTTTCCCTCTAGCTGCCCTGTCTGGTGTGGAGATTAGCTCTATATCCACTCTACCATATTAACTTAAGTATTGGTATTATTTTAATTTTACAAATGAGGAAACTGAAGCATAGAATATTAAATGTGAATCAGGATTTGAACTCATATCTTTTAATTCCAAGTCTCAAGTTTTTGCATCTTATATATTACTATATTCTTAAGATTTCTTAAGAAGTTTCCCAGGCCATGAAAGGTCAGTGAACTTGTAGCCAGAAGACCTAGATTTGAGTCACAGTTCCACTGCTTATAAGCTATGGCAAGCCACATCAGCTTTCTGAAACTCAGTTTCCTAATGTGTGAAATAGGAGTGATATTTGTTGTTCCTGTAATTGTTAAGCCTCAATCATTATGTATTTAAATTTCTCTATGTCCTTATTAGTATGAATAATAAATCTACCGAAATGACAGCATTATTTTAATTCTCACTACATATTTCCATTGGGTAAGAATCAATTACCATATTTTTTTATTTTTCATAGTATTTTATTTTTTCTAATTGAATGTATAGATAATTTTTAACATTCATTTTTTAAAAAAGAATTGAGTTCCAAAATTTCTCCCTTCCTCCCTCATCTCTTCCCTTTCTAAGATAGTAAGCAATTTGATATAGGTTATATATGTGTAATCATGTAAAACATTAACACTTCCATATTAGTCATATTTTGAACAAAGAAACAGGCCAAAAGAAAAAAACCCGCAAAAATAAAGAAAGTGAAAATAGCACACTTAAATCTGTATTCAGGACTCCATCAGTTCTATGTGGATAGCATTTTTCATCATGAATCCTTAGGTATTATCTTAGATCACTGTATTACTGAGAAGAGCTAAGTCATTTATAGTGGATCACCATAAAATATTGCTGATCCAGTGTACAATGCTCTGCTGGTTATGCTCACTTCACTTTGCATCCATTCATGTAAGTCTTTCTGGGTTTTTTTTCCTGAAATCTGCCTGCTCATCATTTCTTCTAGCACAATAGTATTCTATTACATTTGCATACCACAACTTGTTTAGCCATTTGATTGATAGAATTCTCCCAGTTTCTAATTTTCAGCCATAAATATTTTTGTACATGTAGACCCTTTTCCCTTTTCTATGATCTTTTGGGGATACAAATTACACATTTTTGTGATTATAATTTGAAATAGTAAGAATTTGAATATATGCCACAATTTCATAAAAAATCTTTCGCATTAATTGGGACCTGAATGTACCTACTTTTTGCAGGAGCATTTGTATTTTAAACTTTTCCTTTAATTATGGGGATAAAAATACTTTGTTCCACCTTAAAATAATTTCAGGTATCTATGAGTTTATGAAGAAGATATTTGAGGGATAAAGGTCTTCATCATATTCCTAAAGTCACATACTATTATAGAATAGGGCCCTATCACCTCTCACCTGAACTATTGTCATAGTATCTCAACTGTTCTCTTGGCTATCAATTTTTCCTCTCACCATTTCATCTTCTGCACAACTGCCAGAGCATATAAGGCAAAAGAATGACTCACAACTCTTGTTGCTGGTTTTTTGGAAGTTCTTGTTCCCATTTGTAGGATATTCAAAGAATTCTTCTTAGGTGTGATATATTTTCTTTACTGGGATCCTTCTAGAGCCACGAGTCCAGCTATTTAATGGAATATCTCATAGGATTGCTACTGATGAACTGCTTTGTGAAACTTAAAAGTGCCATGTAAGTGTGGGCTATCATTGCCACTATGTTCTATTCAATAATTACTTGTTGATTGTATGGTAGTTATCTGTCTAATATCTTTTTAAAAGTTTATGTCCATGGGGCTCTTCCAAGCATTTAAAAAGAAAGTTTACAATCAAATGAAGAGGGCTATGAAATACTTGATTCTGCCTAAAACCCAGATATAGATATTCCTATTGTGGTTGGCCATTCATATAGAAATGATTGGGGGTGAAGGGGAGGATCAAATAGGGTAAGCATTGTTAGCCTAAACAGAATTAAACCCTGTGATTTAGGCTGCAAGGCAGGGTCCCAAGAAATGACAATATGCTTTTATTCCCCTCTTTCTCCATACAACTTCTCCCCCAGGTCACCAGGCAAATGCCCAGAAGCACTCTGAGCAAGTTATACCCTGCCAAAAAAAATCTCAGCCAAGAACCTGATTCCCATGTATTTTTGTATTACTTTTGTTTTATTTCTCTTTGAAGAGATTTTCACCATTCTTAATTAGATAGTCCTACTTTTCTTTACATTCTCTTAATTTTTGGATATAGCCTCCCTCTTCTTCTATACAAGGAGCCATTCCTTAAAGCAAAGAATATTAAAAAGAGAAAAGCAAAAACCAATTCAGTAAAACTAATGAGCCCCCAAACTGAACCAGACAATATATGCAATGTTTCATATTCACAGCCCTCCACCTCAATAAAGAAATCCCTATTGTGAAAGATATCATTCAATAAAGAGTAGTTTTTTCCCCATTACTACTCCAGTGCCTACATGTGTATTCTTAGAGGCCATTGACTAAAGTGATTTCTACCCAAAGATCAACAAGGAATGCACCACTGTTGTATTTGTAAGGGCCCCATGATAGAATGTTTTCTGGACACAAGTTTGGGTCGTAGACTTCAAAAAGGACCCCTTCTCATTAATTGAACATGAATGACATTTTCTGCATTCGTACAAGCATAGATCAGCATCTTAAATGCTCTTGCATGCGTCTAACCCTCATCCCAATTAGTCACAGTAGTTAATCTCCAACTAAGAAACAAGCACCCTTTGTAAGGTTTTGCATCACGGCTCCTTCTATCCGATTTTGGTATAGCCATGCCAGCTTTGAAATATACAAACCCAATTAAAGTGTGTCTAGCTTTTAGGAAAGCTGAGGAGGAAATGACCTTTGGCATTGGCTTTTAAAAAAAATTATCATCTTTGCATCAAACAGTTGAGTTATTGCACCTCAGTTCTAATGTTGAAAGTTCAGGTTTTAGTGGTGATATCCCAGAAAGTCCCAACTCTCAGCTTGAGTCCAAAAGAGAACTAACTTTGAATTAAAGATCACACACACACACACACACACACACACACACACACACATTTTCTCAGGGTCTATTTCTCCCAGAGAAATGATGCTTTGGCAAGTTTTTGCAAAGACTTTTTTTTAAGATAAAAGGCATAGATATTTCTTACATCTTCATTTTCTGTCAATCGAACTGTCAGAAATATCCACATTATAGCTAAAAAAAATTAAGTTAACATGCTATTTCAGGAACTTCTATCCCAGCCAAATACCAACAGTCTACAAGTGCCTTCACCCTCTTTGGGCCATAACCTTCCTTTTGAAATTCACCCAATGTGTATGAGGAATACTATTTTAGCATAGAGTTCTGCTGCCATGTACAAAACTCATGGGCACTGAGGCTCAATTGTTGCATCTAGTGGCCAGTTAGTCAGAGATGCTGTAATATTTATTGAGTGTCTGCTGTGTACACCCCACACTGGGTACTGTAGGTCTGGACCATATTCTATAATTAATTCTCTCAGGTAATCTATTGGGCTTACTCATGCTAAATTTATTCAGCCCTTGACATAAACCATTCTCTTTCTTTCTCTGTGCTTATTCCTACCCTATTCATCATTCAACATCCACTTCTTCCACATTGTCAGGGCTAATACATGCACAAACATGAGAAGGAGTCTTCATGTCCAAATACTGACCTTTCCAGTCTCAAATAAAGGGAAGAATAGAGGATGGGATCCACCATGGGCTGAAGCTGAGCAGGTTCCATGGTATTAGTTTAAGTATCCCTGGACTATTCTTGTCTTCCTCTTTGGCCATGTCCTCCTCTTCTTCCTCCTTGTCTTTGTCCTTGCCTTCTTCCTCCTCTTTCTCTTTCTCCTTTTCCTCCTTCTCCTCCTCTTCCTTCTCTTCTTTTCTCCTCCTCCTCCTCCTCTTCTTCTTGTTTCTTCTTTTCCTCCTTCTCCTCCTTTTCCTCTTTCTCCTCTTTCTCATTCTCCTTCTCCTCTTTCTCCTTCTTCTCCTCCTTCTCCTTTTCCTTCTTCTTCCTTTTCCCCTTCCTCTCCTTCCATTTTTCCTCCTCCTCCTCAGCTCAATTCTTATTGGATCATGTCTGGAGTATCATATTCATGCTTGGATACTAAATTACGGAAAGAATGTTGATAAACTGGAAAATGACTAGGATAACCAAGTTGGCAAAGGGCCCCAAAATCACTTCATAAAGATCAGTTTAAATCACTGGTGATGTTTGGCCTAGTAAAAGAAGAAATGGAGAAGGAAAAGACTTATAACCACTTTCCAGTATTAAAAGGAAATAAAATTGGGTTTTCTTATCCCCAAAGAGCTGAGAGACAAATTTAAGTTTTATTTCAGAAAAAAATTCCTTACAAATAGAAGTATTTAAATTTTTGCTAAATGGAAGTCTACAAGTGGAAGACAGAGAGTTACTTCTCAGGATATCAAAAAGCAATTGCCATTCAGGTATAAGCTGGTTTCCAAAGTTACTACCAATGTTTAAATTCTGTGGTTCTGAGAAAGCAGATACTTGTATGTTATAGAGTATCTAGATGTTGACACCTGTGATTAAGACAGCAAATTCCCTGACCACATGGTTGCCATCTAAGTTTGGGACATCCCTCTCCCTTTAGAACATGTCCCTCACCTAAATCCCCAGTGCCATATCTTTTTTTGGAAAACTTCTATGACAATATCATTATCTGATTATTTTTTGGAACATGACAAATCATTTACTAGAGAATTTTACTGTGTTATTTATTCAGTATCAAAAGAAATTAATGAAATAAGACATGGCAATGGAAAAACAGAATAATGTAGAGAAAATAACATTGTATTTGGATTCCCCACACACACACAAATAGAATATAAGTTCCTTGAAAGCAGAGACTGTTTTTACATTTTGTCTTTGTATTTTCAGTACCTTACCCACTGCCCTGTACCTGGAACATATTATTTAATAATTGTTTGTTGGATTTTATTGGACTCAAAGGATCTGAATTTTCTCACTCTAATACTTAATACCTGTGTGACTTAAGGTATATCATTTTGTAGTGCCTGTTGATATTACTATCAAGGTCAGGATGCTAGAGACAGATAGAGGTGGATGCCTGCATACAGGATAAAACACACACCTTCTTACATATATTTACATTAAATAGATATCCTTATTTACCAAAAAAATCTGAAGTAAAGAAAGTTATTTTAAAAACTCCCTAGAGAAAATGGTGCTCTCACAACAATTTTCCAAGAGGAAAGGGAAGGCATATATGTAACAATAGGACCTGATAATAGGCACTCTCCCTTCCCATTAAGGGTTTCTTCCCAGGTCTGGACCTGGGTGCACATATGAAACAATTCAAACCTGGGAGAGCCTATTTTCTAAAATGAAAATGATAGGTCTATGTGTTTCATTATCTCTAACTTCTATCCAACCCAGAACCCTTAAGAAAAAGCATTTAGCACTTAAATTATGCTTTTTGCTTATGGTTTCCCTAAAATGTGAAGGGATCAAGAAAGATACTCAATGTACAACATAAACCAATTATAGGACAGCTATTTATTTCCTCCAAAAGAAATGCTAAATACAAGTACTCATTAACATGTATCAACAAAAACAACTTCAGGAAGCAGTCATAACATAACTACTCTTATATATTGTCCCAGCAGGTTCATATTAAAACAATAAGACATGATAGAGTTTATAGAAATGCTGAATACATAGTTTATAACTTACCTTAACTCTACATTGCCCAAACACTTTCCTCTAGGTGCATGTCTTTGGCAATCCAGACCATTCTTTTTGGTAGTCATCTTCTCCTCCCAAAAGGACTGCAATGGATGTAGAAAGGACATTTTTTTGTAGTTAAGTTAGAATGGACTTCATAGTCAGGATTTTCTGACCTTTCAGTTTCCTAAGACTGCGTCCAAAATTGGGCACAATGACCTTGGAATAATTGTTCTGTCATCTATTATCAAGGAAAACACATACATACATACATACACACACACATACACACACACACACACACACACACACACACACACACACACACACACAAAACCCAGGCTCAGATCATTTATCTGAATCCCTGTTTTAGTAGCCATGTGCCTATGACTACTATGCTATTGAATTCCTGAAAGGTTATAGCCCCTCTCTTATCCTCTGAAAGGAACTCCATCAAGGGACAATTATTTGTCAAATGGATGAGAGAGGTTATGACTGTCAACTCTTATCTGTAATGGAATTCCCCTTCTTCCCTCAAGCTATCTCAAATGCTGTACATTACATATGGACCAAGTGAGGATGCCAGTACCAATTTGCATATTAACCATTAGAAAAGCCTAGTTTCTTAAATTTAGGATTAAAAATAAATATTATATAAATCAAAGATGTTACATTTATTTCATATTCCAATGTATTATCTTGTTAATTTTCTTTTGATGAACACTTTTTACTTTGATTTAGCCACAGATTTTCCCCCCATTGCCTTCAGCAAGGCAAAAATGATTGTTCTTCTTAAATACAATACACTTTGGCTCACAAATGTAATGGAGGAAAAAATCTCAAAGAAATAGCTGAGAGGTAAGTAGTCTGAATAATATAAAAATGTAATAACATTGATTCTGATTTAAGTGATTAAAACTATTTTTATATGGGGGAGAATCTTATAGATCCACTGAATCTGATCATATTACTTTATAGATCTGGAAACTGAGGCCCAGAAAAATGAAGCAGTTTGCCTAAAATCACAGAGTGAATTAGTGGCAGAGTCAGAATTAGATTCTTTTTATCTCCTCTTCTCTATTATCCTTCCTTCCAGGCCAATGATTTTGATACTAAGCCATGCTCACTACTTACAAATGAATAATTTGTAATAATTTAGATTTGATTATTAAGTCAACAGTTAGAAATCCCCTCATGACTAAGGAGATTAGCTTTCTTCTCCACCAAGCCATAAAATTAAAGATTTCTTCTCTATGCCTTTAATTTATTTTAATATGAAATTCTTTTATATTCAGGACATGACAACATAATGGGAACTTATTGAGAATGGCAATAATTTCATTAATGCTTTTTTGCCACATTTTACAAAAGGACATAAAGTGGTATGTAGATATGATGGTGAAAAAAACCAGAGACCATGATACCTCCTTCCCATCATTTTGAATCCTGAGTCTGAGATTTCTTTATAAATCAAATATATGGTCAGGGAAAAAGGAATGCTCAGTAAACACTGACATATTCTCTTTGTATTCAGCATTCCCATCTACCTAAGAAGGTGGATTATATCTATTTGCCTTTCCATAGGATAACAGAAAAAAAGAGACAAATAAAATCCATCCACAGTCTCAAATGTTCACTGACCCTTAAGTTTTAACTTCTCCTTTTATCTTTTGCTAAAGCTGCTATTGAGGAATCAAAATTTAAAAAAAAAAGTTTTCTTATAGTTTTCTAGCTTAGTCTAGTATCTCTCTAGCCCTGCCTAGTTTCAACTCCACAGAACAAGATGCCCCTCCCAAGCTAAACTCATCACTTCTAATCTTATCACCATCTTGCTAACTGAAGCCCTTAGCTTCCTCTCTCCTCTCATTGTAAAACTGGAGGGCAGAGTAGAAACTCCTCCCAATCCATTCCTTAAGAGAGGGCAGAAACTGTCCATTCTCTATCTGCTGTTTTTCCTAATTTCAATTCCAGGGAATGGAAAGTCTCTGCACTGGACTTCAAGTTCCATCCCCAGTCTTTCCCTCTCCCAATCTGCTCTTTACTCTCACTATTTTCCAGCCTCTTTTTGTTTTGTGTATTGTAAGCTTCTTGAGGGCAGATTTCTTTTTATTAATTGCATCCCCAGGGCTTAGCACATAGTAAGTGCATAATAAATGTTTGTTGAATTGGATTATTGGATTGGTATATACCCAGTTGAGCCACAAGCTAGCCTAAAAGGTAGATGTTTGGAGGTACAAGGAGGCAGCATCTTTAGGAATCACATATTAAATAATCATTTAAGAAATAAAGGAAAATTGACCCAACTTTTATCATAAAGTGATGGGCCAAAGTGAGTTTTCTTGGACTTCCTTCTGGATCTCAAGTCACTTTAATCAGACTGACCACTCCTGAGTGGATTCACTCAGTTCTGAAAGTACAAGTCGGCATCCTCAGTGTCTATGGGGCAAGTCAAGATAGAATGAAATATTGAAACAAAGAAGGGACTTGGAATCAGAAAGCCTGCATTCAGTGCCTTAGTTTGCTATCTGTTGCTTATGGTTACAGTATTTAGAGTTGCAAGGGATTTTAAATTTCATGTACTTCAAACTCCTCATAAATGAGAAAAATATCACCTCCAATTGGGAATAGAACATTTAGGCTTTATGAAGGTGATCAGGGGAAAACCCTATGTGTCTCAATTTCCTATTCTGTAATAAAGAAGTTGGACTAGATGATCTCTAAGCAAAGTCTCTGCCTTCTCTAAAACTCCTTATAATGTCCCACAGTTACCCATGGTTTGTCCCTCATTCTTCAGTTTTTATTAACCTCTTGTTTGCAGAAAACACCATAGTTGTATCACCCTTCCACCCTCATTTAGCATTTCCCTTGTCTATTTGGTACATTTTTTTCAGGCTCAAAAAGTTCCAGGCTAATGCAGCTCTGGAGGATTTTTTTTAATGTTTCATTTCTTTCCTTTTAGGATCTGTGCCCTAGTTGTTCTGGGAAACTTGTGACCTCTCTGTGTTTTTAATTAGAAGATGTCATTTTTCCATGGCAACCTATCTTGATGTCACAAATAGAGAATCTGTAAAATCAGTTTCCCTGTAAGGGGCTGAAGATTTAGAATGAGAGCCAGTTTCAGAGAATGTTGATGCCCAAGCCTTGGAAGTTCTGGCACACTGGCAAAGATATTCCACCCAGATGAATGGGGCTGGAATAGGGAAACACTGCTTGGAACTAGTGCCAAAACCAGCAGAGAACACAATCAGGGACCCCTCATAAAACAAAGTTCTTGACAATGACAGGGGAATCATGGGGACTTTCAGATTGACCCAAGGATAAGATTGTGTCAGCTATGAACCATGGCATCTCCCTGGAGCCATGGCTCTAAGATGTGATAATTTTACAGAAGCAAATAATAATAATACTTACAATAAGAACAATGATATGAAATGGATGAAATCAATGCAAATTCCACGATGACAAAATCTGAACTAGGCCTTTGACTCTCCACCCCCACACCACACCCCATACCCCAAAGGGAATCAAAAGGGGAAAAAATTCTTAAGGAAACTATGATGGATAAATAGAAATACGTAATACACAGCAACAGACATTAGAGCTCAAAGGAAATGATAACTAAAATGAAGTCATTTGGCAAAAGTGGTTTAAATATTACCCAAGAAAACCCAAATTGCATAATTATTTGAAAATACATTAAGCATCATTTTTCATGGGGAAAGAAAAATCTTGTTTTAGCTTATACAATCACAGAGTTTCTACAAATGCATCCTTTAATTGTTTCATTAAGTTGCCTGATGAATAATTCTTCCTTTTTCACTTAAGCAAGACAAATAAACATCAGAACAAATTCGGAATTATCAGTTTAGTGAAGTGATCACTGGTTGGGAGCCAGGACACCTGGGTCCCATTATCAGATCTATGATTAAATGTCTCTGTGGCCTAAAGGCAGGAAGATAACCTCTTTAGACTTTTCCTTTCTAGCTTATAAAACAGGGGAGAAATCATCTTTCCCAATATCAACAGGTGACCTCAAGGCTGCAGTGAAAAAAATAAAAGAGGATGAATTATTTGAAACTCAACTGGTCTTTTATAAAAAGGACATTGAATAGATAAAAGGGCACAGAGTTTAAAAGCAAAAAGAACTGAGAAAATGAAATTTAGTCTAATCATTTAATGTTAAAGATGAATAACTTGAGGTTAATAACAGGTAAAAAAGTTAAACAATAATGAGATTCAAAACAAGGAATTTTTCTACTATACCTCTGTCCTAATATAGATATTAGAGTAATTTTTGACTTTGACTCATTTAAAGTATACTCATGAGCCAGTATTTCCTTTCTTCATTCACCAAAAGCTCTGGCTTCATAGGGACTGGGTTTTGTAGCCTGATTCCAAAGGTCAATTTATATTTTTGTTTCATTGTTCCCATGTAGAGTTTTTTCAGTAAAATCTCATGATGCTTTTAGATATAGTTTGTGCCTAGATTTTCCATATGACAGAAACAGTGTCATATGGGTACATATACAGAGATTTAGAGAACAATATGGGTAATGGGTATGAAACAGCCTTCATTTCATTTTTTAGAATATGCACAAGAAATAAAGAACTCACAAAGGACCATGAATAGATACAGAAAATAGTCCTCCCATAGGAATCATCAATTTCTGGAAAGAAATTGTACTTGGGGCAATTATTGAGAGAGTATTTTATTATTACAATGAGTCAATTTCCCCCACCAAGTCCCCTACTGTTTCCTTAAGATTCAGAGTAGCACCCTGTGATTTAGACTTCTTGCGAAAGGCAACCATATTTTTTGGGTTGCTGAGCAAGTAAACCCCTATTCATCATTAGAGTAAATCACTGCCTTTTGCTCTTCCCATAGAAGGCTGAGCAAGAATTGTGTGGATTGTTCTCTCCATTTTCTAAAGAGTAGTCTGCAATAGGAAATTCCTAGATGAGTTTGAGCTCATGAACATTGCCCATACATTATTTTCTCAATGCGTTGTGAAAGCATGCGTGTCCACGGCCACATGCTTTTGTTGTAACTTATTGCAGTGACTTCTTGCTATATTCCAGAAGAATGTCAAATTCAGGCTTCTGGAGAATAAGAGTTATTGAGAAAGGGCCCAACTATGTCTAACAGCTAGCTTTAAGAAACCCCACGAATGGTCAGCTAGGTTAGGTAGTGGATGGAGTGCCAGTCTGAAGTCAAGAAGATATAAGGTCAAATGTGGATTCAGACATCTATTAGCTAAGTGACCATGGACAAGCCACTTAATCTCTGTTTACCTCATCTGTAAAATGGGGATAATAAAAGCACCTACCTGACAGAGTTGTTGTGAGAAGCAAATGAGATATTTGTAAAGTGATTGGTACAATGCACAAAATAGCCATTAAATATCAGCTGTTACTATTATTATATACTTACCTATATATGTGTGTGCATAAATACATAGACATATATATGTAAATGACGTCCCTCTCTTGATAACATCTTGATAACAAAGATTTTTTCATATGTGTGTATGTGTGTGTACACTTGCATGTGTGTTTATGTGTATATATATATTCATTTTGAACTATATATATATGAAGTTAAATATATATTCATTTTGAACTTTATATACATATATATATAAAGTTAAATATATATTCATTTTGAACTTTATATATA
>JAJPUD010001317.1:210733-230672 GCA_023553655.1 Myrmecobius fasciatus
TATATATAAAGTTAAATATATATTCATTTTGAACTTTATATATATATGTATGTATAAAGTTCAAAATGAATATGAAGTAGTAAGGAGGGAGGGCTCTAGTAGCTAGAGGAATCTGGAAAGGCTTTATGTAGAAGGTAGTGCTTGAGTTTATTTTTGAAGGAATGAATGATTCTATAAGACAGCCTTGAAGAAGAAAGGCAGGGAAAAATAGGATGGAGTGCCATATATGAGGGACAAAGAAAAGATCAATTTGGCTAGATCATAGAACTCAGGGAGAAGAGTAGTGTACATCAAGACTAGAATGATAGCTAGGACCAGGTTCTTAAGGCCTTTAAAAGTCAAATAGAAAAGCCTTCATTATAATCCTAAAAACAATAGAGAATCAATTAATTGAGTGGAGGAGTAGGGTGCAGATCTATGCTTAAAGAAAATCACTTTGGCAATTGTGTAGTTGATAGGTCAGAGAGAAGAGACACTTGAAATTAGGAAGCTATTGCAATAGTCCTAACAAGAGATGATGAGGTCCTGACTGGTAATGGTGATGAAAGTGGTGGTTGTATGAGTAGAGAAAAGTTGCTACATGAGACTTTGTGGAGGTAAAAATCGAAAACTGGCAGATAATTTCAATAAGTTGGAGCATGAAGGAGAGTTAGGAGCCAGGGATGATTTGACTGGACAAAGCTAGTAGCTAGGAAGCTAAACCTTTTAATGCAACCTGAGATAAGTCTTTTTTTTTGTCTGTTATATCATAATGTTGGCCTTTTTTGAATTTGTAGTTCATGAAACCCCCCAAAATTCTTTGCCAAACTACTCTCTAGCTATGCATCTTCCATCTGATATCTTGAACTCAGTGAAAATCACTTCCATCTGATATCTTGGTGGAAATCACTGTATTTATTTCACTTGTCTTTATACTCCCAAAGCCTAGGACAGTGTCTGATACACAGTAAATGGCATATAATAAATATATTGATTGATTGATATTAAATTTCATTTTATTCATTTTGGTCCAAGATTATATCTTGACATTGGCTTAGCAAAAGAAAATGCCAAACCAAAATCATAGAGAAAGGTAAGTAAAGATTAATTTCTTTGTATAGAACCCAGTGGAACAAAGTCGCAACTTGATTGGAATACTGTCTTTTTCCATCTGAGAAGAGCCTGTGTGGAGTTCCCATAGGCATTCCCCACAACCTTCAACCTACTTTTCCAACCTTTCCCAACCTTCTCCAACTTCTCAGCTCTTTTACCACCTGTCCATATCAGAAACACTTGCTAGGTCAAGTGAGATCTTATTTTAAAGCAATGTTTTGCCTTAGCTATTGATGAACTTATTTGTTTTGGACCATTCCTTGCTAAATTCCTTAGATACCTTTGGTAAATGTTGAGGTAAAAACTGAACTAATTCTTTCAAAACTGTTTATTTGCCACTCACACACTTCTTTATTTCTATTAAAGAGTTTCTTCTGAAAGAACCTACTGTTTTGAAGCAGAGAAACCACAAAGTCTCTTCTTCAAGAATAAATTAAGTTTAGTAGGCATAAAAACTCATACATCTTATGGCCTACAAAATTGACAAAATAGGGCTGATGATGTCTATTTATGAAAACTCAGAGAAATCAATATTTTCATGACTCCTTTATTTTGTGTTTTTCCATTTTCTTTCCACCTGGATTTCTGTTTTTTCTTTGCTTTAATGCCATGTGTCTGTAGTCTTGCCCTAGAAAATCTGTGTCTGCAACCTCCTCATCCTGGAGGGTACAATCACCTCTGCAGCTTTCTCACAGTGAACATCTCCTTGTCATGCTAGCCCCCTTCTCCCACTCTTCACAAGGTCTTCATTTGGGAGGACTGACCAACCTTTACTCCTCTCCCAGCTGCACTTATGACTTTCTGTACAACAACATGCTCCTCTCTCAGTACCTTCATATTTCCTTCTCCACTTCCCATTCCATGTTGGTCCCTTTTGTATACTGTCTTTCCCAATTAGAATGTCAGCTCTTTAAGATAAGAGAGTTTCTTTTTTTGTTGTTTTTTATATCCTTGCAGTTAGCACAGTGTATGGCACATAATAAGTATAGTTGTTGCCTTGCGTTGTCCCTTCACTTGGAGTGGGCCATCTTCTCTAATCAAAAGTGCTCATAAACTATCAAAACTGAAAAAAAGGAATCCAGTCCCCTGATTTGATAGATGAGACCACAGAGTTCTAGGAAATCAAGGGATTTGATTCATTTGGTCTAAAGTGTTAGTGATGAGCCAGCAACATAATTTGGATCCCCTATGTCCCAGTGTAGGGCTCTTTTTCCTGAATCATATTGCTTGCTTCTATCATTCCAGCAAGAAGCATTCTTTCTCTCTACTGAACATAATCTGGAACAAGGCACAGACAGTATGCTTATTGAATTTGCAGATGATGCAAGACCAAGAGGGATGGATAATTTGATTGAACAAATATCATTAAGGACCAACTCTGTGCAATGGTACTCTATATTGGTTTTCTGATTCTTTTTTTATCATTCTTTATAAGCTAATCTGAGTTTCCCCATACATCTCTCTTTTCTTCATAATCATTTCTTAGAGTACAGTATTTTTCTATTACATTTGTGTACAATTTGCTTTGTCATTCCACAATAATTGGATGACTTGTTTTACATTATGATCATTTATAAATATATCCCTTCTTCTCTCAGGAAGACTCCTTTATATCAAAGCAAAAACAGTTAAGGTAAAATCAATCAATAGAGTAATTGTATCAGACAGCATTCTGTCACTGTAGGTCCCTTCCTCTTCAATGAAAGGAGGAGGAAGTTTCTTTTTTTTTTTTTTCAGTTCTTCTATAGGGTCAAGATTGGTCATTTTAGTCTCATAGTACTTCACTGCTTTTTTCATTTATATTGTTCATGGTATATATTGCTTTCTAGTTCCCGATTGTCTTATTTGTATCAGTTCCTACAAGGCTTCCCATGTGTCTCTGAATTCTTTATAGTCCTTTATTCTTATGCAATAATATTGTTTCATAATATTCATCTACTACAAAGTACTGAACATTCACTTTGTATTTCTCTGCTACTTTGATATGAATATTTAGATGTATATGAGGCCTTTCTGTCTTTGTCCTACTAAAAATATATTTCTAGTAATGGAATTTCCAATACAAAGAGTATGAGTAACTTAGTACTAAATTGATTTCCATAATGGTTGGACTAATGTATAATTCCATCAACAATGTACTAATGAGCCTGTCTTCCCACAGCCTTGCCAACATTGACTATTTC
This sequence comes from Myrmecobius fasciatus, assembly GCA_023553655.1. Taxonomy (NCBI): domain Eukaryota; kingdom Metazoa; phylum Chordata; class Mammalia; order Dasyuromorphia; family Myrmecobiidae; genus Myrmecobius; species Myrmecobius fasciatus. The sequence goes on from JAJPUD010001317.1 coordinate 214,009, forward strand.
CATGTTTAATTATCATAAATTGAAACCTCAGGATTGTTTTAATTTGCATTTCTCTAGTTATTTTGTATAAAGTTTTACATAATAGAATTTATAGATATATAAACATTCATGTATAGCTTATGTGTATATATACACATTTATGAGTACATATATGCACGTATAGACTTGTAAAAATGGATTTGTATATGTATAGTTGTTGTAGAGCCATTTGGTTGTTTCCAACTTCTCATGAAGCCATAGGTCATATTGATGGTGGGATTTTCTTGGCAAAGACACTGAAGACACTAGAATCATACTTTCTCCAGTGGATTAAGGCAGAGTGTAAGTAACTTGCTCATAATCACACAGCTAGTAAGTGTCTGAGTCCAGATTTGAACTCAGAGTTTCCTAACTCCAAGTCTAATGCTCTTTCTCTCCATAGAGACAACTAGATGTACTGTATACTTTTTTTAAACCGTTGTCCTTTCAAATATTTTAGGAAGGATATTGACACAAGAGAGTAAAACCTGGGGAGAATGACCAAGATGGTGAGCATACTCAAAACCAGACCCACATGAGAAATTGTAGAATGAACTTCAACTAGTCCTGTTTATTAAGTTTTGAATTTTCATTTTTGTACCCCTGTCTAAAAATAATTTTTTCACTCTTTTCATTATGTATACTCTCTTTGGTCTATGCTAGATCCTCATTCATGACTCTTGGAATTATCTGGTCCCTCTTTTCTTTGTATTAATTATTCAATCAAGCTTCCAAAGAATTCATACTAGACTCTCCCCTGGGTGCTTTTTGTGCTTAATTTGTATGACTTGCCCCATGAATTTTATTTCCAGAATAATATCAATTTTTGTAGGGGCCAGAGAGGATGCCACCTTACAGTAGAGACTCTTCCCCAAAATGTCTACTACAGCCAACTACTGATCTATATCCTTCTTGGTTACCTTTTCTCCCCACATTTGCCTGAAAATATACTCATTGAGTCAATCATTTCCCACTGCCATAGATGCCAATTGCTTCTAGGGATTCTGATTTGCCCTCCTATTGTAGAGTGAGTAAACTTTTCAAGAACCAAATCCCTATCTCCTTTTACAGACCATCTCTCATTCATCAGTTTAACCTGTTTCCACCTCCAAAATAAAGTCTCCTTTCTCCCTCTGCCCTTTCAATCCTTTCTCTTTCTCCTGATCCACTCCCCTCGAGGCTCTTTACTTACTGAGACCAGAGAGATCCCCTTCCTCTCACTGCTAGCTCTTAATTTGACCTAGACATGTTGTATACTTCTTTTTACTCTCTTCTTCGTACCTCCCTTTCATGTACCTTCCCATGTTATAATATAATCCTACAAAAATCACACTGAATTCACCTGTACGCAGAGGATAATCAGATTATGTCTATAATGACTCTTAATTATTAGCTCTGTTAGACTTCTGCCTTCATTATTGTGTCCTTCTGTACATTTAGAAAGGTGTGTCTTCAAAGAAGAACTAGAGATCATTATTGATTACAAAATAGATAATTTTGATTATATTAAGTTAAAAAGTTTTTATATAAACAAAACTAAAGCAGACAAGATTAGAAGGGAAGCAATAAACTGGGAAAACATTTTTATATTCAAAGCCTTTGATAAAGGCCGCATTTCTAAAACATAGAGAATTGACTCAAATTTATACAAAATCAAGCTATTATCCAATTGATAAATGGTCAAAGGATATGAACAGATTAATTTTCAGATGTTATTTCTAGTCATATGAAGAGGTGTTCCAAATCAAGATTGATCAGAGAAATACAAATTAAGACTACTCTGGGATACCACTACACACCTGTCAGATTGGCTAAGATGACAGGAAAAGATAATGACGAATGTTCGAGGGGATGTGGGAAAACTGGGACACTGATACATTGTTGGTGAAACTGTGAACAGATCCAACCATTCTGGAGAGCAATTTGGAGTTATGCTCAAAAAGTTATCAAACTGTGCATACCCTTTGACCCAGCAGTGTGTCTACTGGATAGAGGGAAAGGGACCCACATGTAGAAAAATGTTTGTAGAAGCCCTTTTTTGTCATAACAAGAAACTGGAAACTGAGTGAATGCCTATCAGTTGGAGAATGGCTGAATAAATTATGGTATATGAATGTCATGGAATATTATTGTTCTGTAATGGATGATTATAGAACAACAGGATAATTTCAGAGAGGCTTGGAGAGACATATGAACTGATGCTAAGTGAAGTGAGCAGAACCAGGAGATCATTATACATGGCAACAACAATAACTATACGATGATCAATTTTGATGGATCTGGCTCTCTTCAATAATGAGATGATTCAAACCAGTTCCAATTGTTCAGTGTTGAAGAGAGCCATCTACAACCAGAGAGCCTGTGGGAACTGAGTATGGATCACAACATAGCATTATCACTCTTTCTGTTGTTGTTTGCTTACATTTTGTTTTCTTTCTCAGTTTTTTTTCCTTCTTGATCCGATTTTTCTTGTGCATCAAGATAACTGTATAAATGTGTATACAGATATTGAATTTAAAATATATTTTAACATATTTAATATGTATTGGACTACCTGCCATCTAGGGAAGGGAGTGGAGGGAAGGAGAGGAAAATTTGAAACATAAGGTTTTGCAAGGGTCAATGTTGAAAAATTACCCATGCATACAAAAGAAATAAAAAAGATGTGCCTTGATTCAGGACAGTTCCAATGATCTTGTGATGAGAGCCATCTACAACCAGAGAGAGGACTGTGGGAACTGAGTATGGATCACAACACAGCATTTTCAATTCTTTTGTTATTGTTTGTTAGAATTTTATTTTCTTTTTTCCTTTTTGATCTGATTTTTCTTGTGCAGCAAGATAATTGTATAAATATGTATGCCTATATTGGATTTACATATATATTTACCATGGTTAACATATATTACTTGCCATCTAGGGGAAAAGGTGGGGTAAAAGGGGAGGGGAATAGGAAAACAGGGTTTTGCAAGGGTCAATGGTGAAAAATTATCCTTGGATATGTTTTGAAAATAAAAAGCTTCAATTAAAACAATGGGGGAAAAAAGAAAAAAAAAAGAAAGATGTCTTACTGGTTTATTTGCTGCCATTTTGTTGCTGTTGCTGTCCTTTGTCCTGCTGTGTTTATTCTCTCCTCCTGCATTTCTGTTGATCAAGAAGCAAATAATCACTTCAGTTCTGATTTTCTTTCTAAAAATGTTTCAAACTCTTTATTATTAAACATCTATAACTTTTCATGTAATGTTAAGCTCAGATTTTCAGGATAAGTCATTATGGGCTGAATTCTGAGCTCCCTTGCTTTTTGGAACACATTAGAATAATCTCTTGTATATATTTTAGTGAATGCAGAATAGTCATATTATTTAAATGCCTTTCTTTTGAATTTGAAGGACTTTGTCCATGTATAGATTCATAGATGTCTGATGTGATTATTAGATTTGGCAGTCATATTTTCTTCAGTTACAAGTGTTATCATTCCCATTGATTTATCTGCTTATGTTCAAGTTTCATGTATTTTCTTCCTCCTGAAATCTTTGGTACTATCTGCCCCATCCCCCATTCCCATCCTTATTGTCTCTATCATTCACTTTTTGACTCTCTCCCCTCTGATTGTGGTTTTTTTGGGTGATATACCTTAAAAAGTCTCAGCTTCCTCCAATACTGAGCAGTTCACAGTTAAATCTAAATCTTTGACCCAGGTGACTTTTGGGTTGTCAGAACAGGAACCAGCTAGATTCTGTGCTCTTTCCCTCAAGCTTAATAGAATGCTACACAGCCCTACCACCTTCAAAAAAACTCAAACCCTACAAAATACACAGACACACAGACACATGGACACACACACACATTATCTCATTTTGCTGTGTGGTCCTGCTCATTCTTTCTTTAGCCTTTTGAACCACCATTCACAGTTCACAGCCATGGGAAGATCAGAAAAAATGTTAAGTCCTACAACTTGTTGCTCTCGAGACCCAGAAGTCCAGGAAATATATTATTAACCAACAAGATTAAACATTAAAATAACATTAAAGATGGAATAGATAGCTTTGATTGCCTTGCAATTGAAAAATGTCTACACACAAAAAAATGAATGTATAAGATAAGAAGGAAAGGAGTCAAATGAGGATTTTTTTTGTTATCAGATTTCTCAAAGTAAAGGTTTAGTATCCAAAGTATATAAACAATTAGCAGAAACATGTAAGATCAAAAACCATTCCTCAATAGATGAGTGGTCAAAGGTTATAAATAAATAGTTCTCAAATGATGAATTGTAGACTATTAAGAACCACAAGAAATAATATTCCAAATCATTAATAAGAGAAACACAAAACAGCTTTGAGATTTCACCTCACACTCACAGCAAATTACCAGAGATTTAAGATAGGAATAGTCAATTTCAAGGGACTATTAAAAGATGGGCACACTAAAGCATTGTTAGAGAACTATGAATTAGTACATTTTTAAAAAAATATGCAAATATAATAATTAAAATATCCATAGTCTTTGACCAAAGATTTCACTACTAGGTATATACCTCAAGGGGATCATAAATTTTCAAGGGTTGATTCCCTAGATAATGGTGGGAGAACAGGGGTGAGGAGAGGGCACAGAAGTGGTAAGGATGAGCTAGAGACAGTGGTTTGGGCTGGGTTACTATTTCTGGGACTCTTGAGCTTAATGGTCCATCAGTGGAGGTTGGTTAGAGGTTTGTACTGGTTGTGGCAGCAAGGACAGTGGATCCTTTCTCCACAATTGTTCCTCTCCTTCTTCTGCACCATAATGACTGCATGAGCCAGACTAGAAGTGGAGTCAGTGGTCTGGGGAACATTTCTATTCCATGGTATTTGGACTTTAGGTTCTGAGCTATTTTAGTCAGGGCCTAAGGGGAAATGGTGATGGTTTGGACATGAAGCTTCCATTACTCCTTCCTTAAATGATATAAAGTAGATATAATTCATTTTCCTCAAGGAACTTAATAGCAAATGAAGATTTCATTGGATTTAGAACTGCTGATCACCACTCTCCTTATGATAATGCTTCACAGATCTAAAGATTATAATTCAATGATCCTTTCATTTCTTATCACAGAAACATTTCCAATTTCTTCTAAACCAAGTTCTAATTTTCTGAAACTTTTCTGTCCTTGATCACCCTTGTAAATCCTCTTCAAAATTTTGTTATGTTAATGAAGCCCCCACTTCTGTATAATGCTAATTAGTATGAAGAATTTACTAACTTGCAATACCTAGATTCCTATTTTGTTGATATTGCCCAGCACCAATTTTTTTTTTAACAAAATCCATATGTTGCTGACTCATTGTGGGCATCCTGCAACTTCACAGTGAATTAATGTTCTGACAATGTACACACTGCAGGAGACAAGTGATTGCTAAATGGGAGGGAAATCCAGCATGGAAATGGTATAGGAACTACAAGCCAGATAATTATGAGGGCGTTTAGGGGTGAAACTGGAAGGAGGGTAACAAAAAGATGGAAAATGGGAAAAACTGCTCATTTCTATAACAAAATGATACTGGAGTCACCACATTTGGCTTCTAACTTCCCAGATGCGCTACATTAAGAAGTAGAAATAGCACCAAGGAACATGAAAAGAACAACAGTACTAGATCAAAGATGCAAAGGGGATGCTCATTTTGAAGTAACACCATTGGGCGTGTGGTGAGGCTGCTTCTCAACATAGCTGAAGTGGAGAAAACTACCACATAACTGAAAAAAATCACAATTTTTACCAAAAAGAATAATGCTCACCAAGTGTCATTAATTATTATGAACGTATATGACTACTTTCCTAACTCTTAAAATCTTTATGAGAAAAGTCTTTACATGAATTCAAGGAATCTTTGAAAATAGGAAAAGAGAACTTTCACAAGTTCTATTTGATAGCAGATATGTTTTTAGTCATGAAAGTCACTGAAAGGTGTAAAGATTATGAAATTTTGTTTTGTTTATTGCTTGTTGATTTGGTAATAACAATATTAATACATGTTAAGCACTTACTATGTGCAAGGCACTGTGTAAAGCACTTGACTGATATTATCTCATTTGATTCTCACCCACATTCTGTGCAGTAGGCACTAGTAATGCTGCATTGAAGGAAATTTCTCTTCCAACAAGGTGTCTCCATGCATATGGTAAAGTGATGCAAGATTTCTTGAAATACTTCAGGCATTAACTTAGTAAAACAATGACCCTCTAATGATCCCTATCAAGCCAGACATAAAACAGGGAGACATCTGTTCCTCAGAGAAATTTGCTTTTGATGGGGTCCATGTTCTAATGCAGTGTCCAAAGAGAAAGATTCCGTAAAATTGATCAACTCCTTTGGATTCTCTTGCTCACTGACAATATTGTACTGATTGCCTCGTCTTATTCCATTTTAGAGATGATTAAACAAGAGCTATAATCATTTTAGCAAAATTCAGCCTTACTGCTCACAAAGAAAAAAAAGCAAACGATTGGTGGACAAATGCCTGACCAGCAATTAGTTGGAAAATCCAAAGAGCTGGTATATTACATATCTTGAATCTATGATGAACTGGGTCTGAATTGAACAAAAAAGGGGGTAGGTTACCTTTGTAAAAATGTATAGGACTTTTGATGACCCATGTAACCAAGGACTGTCTTTTATCATCAGTTTTCTAATGTGCTATATAACTGCAAATTACAAAACTCAACCTCTAAAGAAATAAAGTTGTGAATCACCAAAAGAACAATGAAGAAATATGTGGTGGATCTGAATAAGCTGAAACATACCATCAATGAATGAATGTGCAGGAGAAACAGCCTGTAGGTATCATTAGAAAGGGATATGACTGAAAAAAGAGATGGGGCAGTGACATAAGAAAGTGAAGGCTAACTGGTAGTCAGCCCATTTACTCCACTGGTATACACCCCACCTCCCCTCCAAAAAACCCAAGCATTTATTGAGCACCTACTATTGCCAGGCACTGAACTAAGCAATTTGTAGATATTATTTTATTTGATCCTCATAACAACTCTAATAGTAGATGCTATTATTAGCTTTATTTTACAACTGAGGAAAATGAGACACATATAGATTAAGTAATTTGCCTAGGTTTACACAGCTAGTAAAAAATCTGAGATGGATTTGAATACAATATACCTGACTAAAGGACCAGTAATCTATTTCCTGCACCGTAATACCTTCCTTAATGTTAAGAGATTGACTGTGATGAAATATTGAAAGATTTTGAAGATCAGGCAGGATGGACTACCTTCATGGAGGATGTACAAGGGGATATGTATAAGAATGGCACAGGATGAGAACACTACTATGGGTAGCAACACTACACATTGATGAGATAACAAAGCTATAGATGTATCAAATCAAGAGTTGGGTATAGACCATTCAGAGACTTCAGCTACTGTCTCACTCAGTCTTCTCATTCTTCAGTAAAGAAACTTGTGTCTGGAAGATTCACATGAGTTGCTTAAAATATAACCAGCAAAAACTAGGATTTAAATTCAGGCATTCTGAACAGAAATCCAATGTTCTTTGCATTGCAGCATACTATCTCTTTCTAATCTTTTCTATTTGATTGTAAGCTGTTTGAGAGCAGGAACTGTGTCTCATTGCATCTTTCTTTCCCCAGGGCCTTGTACAGAGGCATTGAATAAAAATCAAGATAAATTGTTGAGAATGTTAAATAGATAATTAAATTAAATCAAACCACACAGCACAGGGAATGCACATTGGAGAAACTTTATAGGTAAAGCACATTTAATGCTTTAACTTGTCCATTGGACTAAAATCATCTTGAAGGAGCCTTCTCCTTCCTGCTGTATAAAGGTTCCTTCTGGCATCTCAATGGTATAATGGAATGTTTCCTTGGTTGAGATTTAATGGGTTGGAAGAATTCAAGATCACTGCTGCCCCACTTATTGATAAATGAGTTTTCTGGACTTAGAATTGTTACCATAGTCTAGAAGCTCAGGCAATTGATCAGCAGCTGTTACCAATAACCCTGACAAGAATACTGGCTTCCCTCTTCCCCTTTGAAACTGCTTTTAGCCAACTTATAAAGCCAGAGATAGTTCAGACTTTTGGCCATTTTTTCTAATCTGGTTATAATGCTAAAGCATTTGTATTGGGGAAAAGTAGAGCAATAGAGACAGAGGCAACTTTTGGTGGTAAAGCAAAGGGACTCTGGCAAGCTGAATACCTAAGTTTTCCAAGTATGACTCTTGTGGTGTTATTTTATCTTATTTGAGTTGCTGGAGGACACCTCCTGCAATAGATTATACTCTGAGTTGCTGGAGATCTTAAGAATTATAGGACCAGAGATTCAGCATTGGAAGGCACAGCATATGCCCAAGCACTTATGTGGAAATGACTGAATGTCACAAGAACACACAGTTGTGTCCTTGACAATGTCTTCTGAATCCTTCATCATTCTTTTAGGTGGCTATGCCAGATGTGTCAAGATTGTTGCAGTCAATGATTATGGAATCCTGACAAGAATGCTAATAAATCACCACTTTCTGAATTTATGAATTAAGAGTGTATCTTTTTAAGCTCCATTTTCTTTCTCCTTTTTTTGGACTGACTTTTGCAATAGCTGAAAATAATCTGAGCAAAATTTGTATGACTTCTTTCCAAAGTGAAGATATTTTATGTGGACACTTAGCAACCCAGAAACAGAAATAACTTGAGTGGGAAATACTGTTCTAGTCATTCTTTCTCTACCTTATCCTGTCGCCTGAAACATCTCATTTGGAGTCTCTGAAATTTTAACTGTGTGAAACAAGGTCAAGTACAATAGACTAACAATGTAAACTTTCCTTCTGTAGGAAACCATGGGAAGAATCACCCAAAAAATGAAAATAATCAGTCAAATTTTCCTTAATTCCTGAGTCTGTTGATATTCAACTAAATATTGATTAGGGAAAATGATGAATCATTGGTTGCACATATTTGAATTCATGTTATTTGATGTTATGATTATGTAAATATAGTCATTTTTCCAGCCAATGGAAATATGCAGTATGAATTCAAATAGTGAAGCAACTTCAGTGAATGATTCCTTATTAGCAGTAATTGAGACATACCTGTAGGTTATCATCAGTCCCTAACTTCATGGAGTCTGTACTTCACAGCCTAGTCTCCCTAACAAGATTGTAAATCCATCGAGGTCCCAAGCAGTATCATGGGCCTCGATTTGCATATTCTACAATGCTCATTCCACACAGGATCTCCACACATTTTCATTAAACTGAAATTAGTCGAAAGTCTAAAGTTGCAAGAATTTGGGCATCAGAGTCCAATTACAATTTAAGGTATCTTATATCCATAAGACTGATTATAATATTTCCTACATGGTTCTGAGGAGGCTGTTGAAGAAAAAAATCATTTTATTCAGAAAACTGCAATTATGCCACAGTGTAATAGGTTTGAATTAAGAAGTAATTTCTTACAACAATAATTCACATTTGTATAGTGCTTTATTTAATATAATTGTTCAATCAACCAACATTTACTAAAATAAATGCTTATTAAGGGTCTGGCACTGTACTATGTATTGGGAATACAAAGAACTAACATTTGTGAGGCAAAACATTACACATATATACATATACACATATAATAAAAAACAAAATATATACAGTAGATGTAAAGACAAGACATATAAGCAGTTCAGAAATCAGAAAGTCAACTCATGTCAAAAAGCACTTTTTCAAGCACTTTCTATGTACCAGTAACTATGTTAAGTATTCAGAATACAACCAGAAAGACAACCCTTGTCATTAAGAAACTTACATAAAAGGAGAATAAAAATGAAGGTAGAGAGAGAAAATAGGGGTAGGTAACATGGTAGAAAAAGTATTGGGGATGGAAGGTGGTAAGAAGTATAATCTGGAGAGGAAGGAAGACATGAATAGCCTGGGCATCTTTCTTAAAATGGAGGGTCTGAGAAGAATCAAGCAATCAGAGGGAAAGACTGTAAGAGAAAAGGGTCCATCAATGTTTGAAGTACCAAGGTGTGGAGTAAATTTAAGGGAAGGCAGAAAAGAATAAAATACCTTTAAAAGTCAAGGTCTGATCCCTGATTGTGTCTTATAAGAAGTAGCCTTTGAGCTAAATTTTGAAAGAAGACAGGATTTCTAAGAGGTTGGAGATGTGGAGGGAGTGAATTCCAGGCAGGTGGCACAAAGCTATAGAGATATAAATGGAATGTTGCATTTGGTGGGACAATTAAAAAAGATTCAAGAAACAGTTTCTGGGGAATTTAATCATTTTATTAATAAGACCATCAGTTATTAATAAAAAGATGGTCATTTGCCTGTCTCTTTTGGACCAAAGATATTCATAGTGGCAGGCTCACAGTTCATCTATCTACCCAAGAGTAGGTGTCCAATGAGAGACTTAGAATGACATGACCCCTTTAAAAAGAGAAATTATCTCCACACCAGACTATTCCCAGCTTTAGCCTATCTAATCCAAGTTTGATTAGAACACAATGAGTTTCCCCAACTTAGATTAAATTCCTTGTAAGATTGTGTGAGATCTAACCAAGATGGTGGAGAGTTAATTCAGTCTCATTATCAATAATATCCTTAATGAGACCAAACTTTTTAGTATCAGGAATTTGGAAGAAGGGGAGAGCTCTGAATCTCCCCAAGATATTGCTTATTAATAATCATTTTTTTCATTGGGGAACCACAAGTAGCCCAGTTAGTGGATGTGTAGAATGAAAGGAGAGCTTTCTAGTGTCTTGTAAATATAACACAAGTTACATATCTTACTATGCTTGTCATATTCTTGTAAAATAGGCAGGGCAAGTATTATTATCCTCTTTAAATTTTATTTTATTTTGTTTTGGTTCCAGACATGTAATGTCATTGACATGGTGATGTCAAATTAAAACAGAAACAGGTTCCTGCCTGAAGAGGTTGTTTTAAAAAGGCACAAATTAACATTATCTATGTTGTGTTGTATTATTTATTTTTTAAACATTTCCCAATTACATTTTATTCTGGTTCAGGTTTCACTATGGAGTTTTGCCAGCTGCTTGTGGCTGGCAGATGGCAAATTTGATGCCTCTGGTACAGGGAACTCTCTCTGAAAGAACTCTGGCCAATGAAGAGCAGCAATAATTCTATAATTTGAGGTCTTAGGGAGTTGCCTGAGGCACTGAGAGTCTCACAAGTAGGATGTGTCAGAGGCTTGATTTGAACCAGATTTTCCTGCTTTAGAGGCCATTTCTCTATTTCCTATTCCATGCTGTCCATTTTAAACATAGAGAAACTAAGGCTCAGATAATTTTAAGATTATACAACCCGTATATGTGGCAGACCTGTATTTCAAATTCAGATTTTGTTGACTCTTAAGTCCAAAGCTGTTTCCACATCACACTGATTCTCTTTGTATTATAATCTAAAGACTTTTTTCTTAGGATTTAGAAAATCCTTATCCTGTACCTCCCATATACACATGTGAAATTAGATTAACAAGTTATTCTCATTCAGAATTTGCATGTTTATTTATGGTTCTTTGCTGAGAAATCATGAGAACTCAAAATTCCCAAGCATATGAGTCAACAGGATTTCCTAATCTGGTTTCATGACATCAGATCAGATAGTACATCATGCTGCCCTATTCTTAATGCAAATGTTCCTAGGATTGTAGATCAATTGGTGGACAAGGAGAGATGCTTGCTATGGTTTCTTCCAGATAGAGATATGTTGACTTCTGTGTCTCAGGAAAAATTTTCAGCTCTAAGTTAAACATTTGGCCAAGTATTTGTTGAATTGAATGAATGGAATGGTGAGATCAAGGGGTGAACTAAGGGCAGGCAAATTTTCCTAGGCTCTGTTCCTATCCTTGCCATTTTATCACAGTGAAGGAGTAGGAAAGCCAGAAGGAAGGGACTTCCCCAGAGCTTGGGTATCTCACAGGAAAATGCTGTCAAAGGTTTCTGGCATGTGTGTCTTAAACGTGCGGTTACCAGCAACTTTCAAAACACACATTGTCCATTTGTAAGCAGCCCTGATGAGGCTGTGGAGTTCCTATACCCTGACCCTTGTTCCTTAGGGTGGTGCTATAAATCAAAGCTACAGATTTTCTTGGGAGGACTTCAAATAGTGGGACACAACATGGGATCCCTCCATTGACATTGACTCCGTTCCCAAAGTCAGAAACCAAAAGGGAATTCATTTGTCTCACTAGTATTTTAAATGTTTTCTTTCCTTGGGGTTTTATTATCTTTTCTAGCCATTAAGAGGAAAAAGTAGAGCTCCTGCATTCATCATTTCTCTGAATGAAATTCTGTGCTTTGGAGAGAATGATGAGTAGAAAAAATACAACTCTCTGGAATGGGAGCCTGTTAACATTTCTCATAATTGACCTCGGCTCCAGCAATGAGCTAATTTATTGGAACTATTTGCAAGTGTAGTAGGAGTAGACTAGAGAAATTTCCATTAGTCTGGTTATACACTCTGGCCCTGTTCAGTGGGATGTGAGTTCTGGGCTCTTACTAAAGGACTGGTCCCTACCAAATTTTAAAATGAAAATGCTTTTTTAGCATCAAAGTGAAAAATGTGTGAAATATAGAGGAAAGACCAGAGAGAATAGGAATCCAAAAAATAAAATTCTATTCCTGGACACACGATACTTTCTTGGTGATACTAGGCAAGACATTAGATAATTTCCTTGTTTTCATGTTTATAAAATTAAGGGAAAAATAATAAATTAAATTAAGGATGAGAAGATCCATCCCCATGTAGCCACTAGCTAGATGACACAGAGGATAGAGTGCTGGACCTAGACTTAGGAAGATCTGAGTTAAAATTCACCCTCAGACACTTACTAGCTATGTGACATTTAACATCTATCTTATTCAGTTTCCTCATTTGTAAAATGGGGATAATAATAATACCTCCCTCCCAGAATTGTTGTGAGAATCAAATGAGATAGAATTTGTCAAGCACAGTGGTTGGCACATAGAAATTACTTAATAAGTACTTGTTTCCTCCTTCTCAAATATATGCAGAATGGTAAAGATAGGAACAGGGTCCAGGAAAACTTGCCTTCACTCAATTCCATTCTATTTCATATTGTTCCATGCAACTCAGCAAATACTGTGTTTATTTCTTTGTTACTGGCCTTCTTAGGTCACTTCTAAAAAATGGAAGCCAAAAGTGTTTGACAGATTTTAAAGAATACTCTAAGGTTTGCAAAATGCTTTCCTTAAAACCTTGTAAAATAGATAGTGCAAACATTATCATGCTCATTTTATAAATGTGCAAAGTGATGCTCAGACAAGTTAAAGATGTGCCCATATTCACAGAAATTACAATTACAAAAAGAACTAAATACTTGAAAACTTCTGAGTCAGGTGAGCAATAAGATGGTGTATTAGAGCTTTCCTTCAATCTCCACAACATCTCAAACCTCTCCTAAACAGCAATTGTTCATTAAAAAATAAAACAATTTCAACCATTTCCATATTCGGAGACATCCAGGATCTAAAATGAGATAAAAATTATGCTCACCCCCCAGAAATTAATACTGACCCTGAACCTACTCAATATCCCTCCAACACTATCAAAAGCAAGGTAGCTGGAGCAGACAAAAGGACACAATAAAAGCTTACATCAACATCTTTTCTTGCATCTGGTCCTTATTCCCTCTTTCTAGTGCTCTGGAGACACTGACTTTAGGCTGAGTAAGTTTGCTAGAGCCTTGATAACCAGCTTGATCCCAGCCTTTCAGGAACAAAAGCTTGCCAGGGGCAGCAACCCAGAAGCACCAGTGCTGCAAAGTTCTATATTGCCAGTGCTGAAGAAGACAAACAGAGAACTGAGAAAGAGAAGGACTTGAACAGGACACCAAATGTGTGTATGAGGAATTATAAAGCATTCCACTAAGCCTGAGGGAAAAGGCAGAACATCCAGTGGGGGCATTTCTAACCACTTAAAAGTCATTGGGAACAGAGAAATAGGGTGGTGAACCTGAAATGCCCAGTGTAGGAGGTGGCTCAGACACTTTGAAATCCAACTCCTAAGGAAAGGGAAAAGAGGGAGTAAGGAAGTAAGTGATAAGGAAAATAAGGGAAAAGGCTAAAAATGCCAAAGATTTCAGGGAGAAAAAACTCAAAGACCTTCAATAAAAACAGACATATCAACAGGAAAAAATAGTAACAATAGAAGGAAATATGACCTCCAGATCTAATAAATGAAATTATGCATCTGGATAATACTGAAGAAAAGGGGGAAATGATCTAGCACTTGATGAGAGGAGAGGATCCTATAGTATTTGAGGACAAGGAATTAATAATATTTCTGAGTGACTTAAAAAAATGAGAAATATGAGAGCAAAATTTATGTCCTGAAGAGCAAAAATAATGAACAGAATAGGAAAAAACAAAAACAAATCTTGAATTTGCAATTGCAAGTCTTACAAAATAAACAAAGGAAAGAATAATAGAGTTGGAATGCAAATGCAGAGATATGATGAATAATCTAGAAGAAGAAATAATGTTAAAAAGAAATTATGCTCACTTTGCAAGCAAAACATACAGGCAAAAAATTCAAAGTTGAGATGTACAGATACAATCTAAAGGTCATAGGTTTTCCAGAAAAAACACTGCAGGACAAAAACCCTTAGTATTATAATAAAAGAAATAATGAAAGAGAAGAGTACAGAACTTCTGAATATAGAAAATGAAATTCCAAATTAAAGAATTCACAGATCACCTCCAGAAAAAAAACACAGCATTGAAAACTGCAAGACACATAATTGTTAAATGTGACGATTCAATTCAGAAAGAAACTAAATACTTATGACCTCACATTTAACATTCTTTCCACCATACCACACTACTTATGTAATGTAAACTCCTTCAAGGCAAAGATTATTTGCTTTTTGTCTGTACTTCACCAGGACCTAGTCCAGTGCCTGCAACATAGCAGTAGACAATAAGTATTTATTAAAGCTTTACATTACTAGGGGCAGACACTATCATTAACAATAGGGATACAAACAAAGGCAAAAACATGGTTCCTGATCTCAAAAGAGCTTACATTCTAGTAGAAAAGACAAATTTCAAATGACCATGTATTATGTAAATAAAAGACATCAATAGTATAAATAAGAGGTAATCTTAGAGGAAAGGCGGCATCCATGAGGAAAAGTTCCTTGCAGTGGATAGGAAAAAATGTTTATTCATTATCTAGTTGAGTGATGGTCTTTTTGCTACAGTATAGGATTAATTCAATGAAAAAAACTCTGGAAAGTGAAATAAAAGCAAGTAAATAAAACCTTTAGGACTCTTATCTGAAAATGTTTGCTCTTGAGAGTTTAAGAACTTTGCTTTTTAATGTAAAATTATAAAAAGCCATGCTTGCTTCAGTCCCTTTAAGATATAGGGTGGCTTGATGGAACAGTGAAGGTTGAAGGCTGTCAAGGACAGCAGAGCACTATTGTATCAATTGGGAACTTTGATTAACCATGGATACAACAATACTGTAGCTATGGAACCTTGAAAGTAGTTAGTACTGATGTTGAGGCAGCAAACATCAAACAATTCTGACTCATAGAAAGAAAATGGTATTATGCTCAGTATAGTTTAGTGTCAAATGTATATTATTGCATCTGAATTCTTTGATATTTGGCACATCAAGTGAGTCACTAGTCTATCTTTTTCTGTCTGTCTCTTTCTTAAGCAGGAGTATTCCAGAGCATTCCAAATATCTAAGATAAGAGGTTAGTCTTCTCAAACCTTATTTCATTAGTTCAAAGATTTAGAGCTGGAAAAAACAATAAAGCTTCTATATTCCAATTTCTCCATTTAACAGATGAGAAAAATGAGGTCCAGTGAAGTGATTGCTCCCAAAGTCTCTGAACTATGCACACTTTTTGACCCAGCTAGTTTTCTCACTTCATTTTTCACTCTCCAAAAAACAAAGAATGAAAAAATATTTATAGTAGCTCTTTTCATAGCAGGAGAGAACTATAAACTAAGGAAGTAAACATCTATTGGGGAATGGTCAAATAAATTATGAGATTTTAATGTAATGTAATATGATTGTACCATACAAAATTATGAAAGAAGGAGTCTAAGAGAAATCTAGAGAGGCTTTTATAAATTTTGGCAGATTGAAGTAAGCAGAGACAGAACAATTTACATAAATATCAATATTGTAAACAATAACTTTGAACTCTGATCAATGTAATGATCAAATGGGATTCTAAAGGACTTATGGGAAAGGATGATAACTACCTATCAACAAAGAAGTGATGGACTTAAGAATACAGATTTGGTTGTATTTCTGTATACAGCCAATATGAGAATTTGTTTTGATTGACTATATATGTTACAAAGAATTTCTTTTCTTTTTTCTCAATGTTTTTGTTTACTTCAGTCTGCCAAAATTTATACAAGTCGCTCTAGGTTTCTCTTAAACTTCTTTCATAATTTTGTATGGTACAATCTTATATTACAATAGAAATCAGGGGAAAGGTAAAGAGGGAAATGAGTTAAGGTAATCAAAAAAAGGAAGAAAGAGAGAGAGGGAGGAAAGAAGAAAGGAAGAAAGAAAGGAAGGAAGGGAAGGAGAAAGGAAGGAAGGAAGGAAGGAAGGAAGGAAGGAAGGAAGGAAGGAAG
>JAJPUD010001317.1:230682-288345 GCA_023553655.1 Myrmecobius fasciatus
AAGGAAGGAAGGAAGGAAGGAAGGAAGGAAGGAAGGAAGGAAGGAAGAAAGGATGGAAGGAAGAGAAGGAAGGAAGGAAGGAAGGGAAGGAGGAAGGAAGGAAGGAAGGAAGGGAAGGAGGAAGGAAAGAAGGAAGGAAAGAAAGCAGGAAGGAAGGAAGAAAAGAAGGAAAAGAGGGAGGAAGGAAGGGGGAAAAGAGCTCTTTGGTTTCTGTGTACAGCAAGTGCTTATAGAAATTGTTGACCATTTTTCACAAAATGCATATAACCTTGGACTCAAAAACAGAGTTCTCCTGCCCCATTACACTGAGGCTATTTCTCTGATGCTTCACAATGTAATATTGTGTTGTATTTCTTCTGTCCCTCCTCCCCCCTTGCAGTTTCCCCATTCCATTTACTTGGGTACCTGAGTGTTATATAGCCTCCACCCATGACCTGTCTAGTAGGCTTCTGTTGTATTGAGCTTCAAATTTTAGCTGTTGGACAGGTCAATATGAGTCAGTAGCAGCACTTATGAAATCAATGACAGGCCCTAGTCTTGGAACCACTGCTTTATTGACTTGGAATTTGACGCCACATTCTTAATGTCTGGGATGACCACAAGGCTGACTCAGTGAAATGAGAATGCAATGGAGTGAGGAAAGGTTGGGATTAGCGTGCCATTAATATAAACATTCACTGTCTCAGGTGGAGAAGTTGTGTGAAACAAGCTGATTTTGTGTGAGACATCATTTTGCTGATGCCTACTGCCCCCAAGCTATCCTCTGTTGACCTTCCCACATTTGAACAATTGCTAATTTTTCTTTTCTTTTCTTTTTTGATTTTATTGCTAGATACTATTTTTAACTTGAATTCATTTCTTTATATATCCTTCTCCCCTCAGTTACCCAAAGAGACATGCTTGTTGACTAGACTATTGAAAAAGAATAAAAGAAGAGCAGTTCAGCCAAAGCATGCCTACTGAGTCTGACAGTATGTGTAATGGTACAAAGCCATAACCCCCCCACGTTTACAAGGAAAGGAGGAAGAAGCAATTTTTTGTCTTTTCTTTGGAACTGAATTTAGGTTTTTATTATTTATTCATAACACTTGCAACATTGTAATAATCTGATATATTATTTTCTTGTTTCTCCTTACATTATTTTGAATCAGTTCATCTTAATCTTCCCATGCTTCTCTTAATTCTTCATAGTCAACATTTCACTACAAACTTCTTCTGACCTTTGCCTAGCTTTCAGATTTAACTATTCCACAAACTCTGCCTTGAACCTTTATGCTTTTCCACCCCATATCACAAGTTGGATCACACCCTCTTTCCCCAGAGGCTTCTCAGGTTTTTTGTTAATTGCCCAAAGAGCCTTTTTGGATGATTTTGGCAGTCACCTGCAGGCAATTGCTCCAAATCCCTAAAGGAAGCCAAAATCTTAGCTTGAGAATCTTCAAATTTTTATTCCTGGGAAAACCTCAAACAAATCATCTGTTTAAAAGCATCTTCTGAAATGATAACAGAGAGTTTCCCGGTCCTGTTTTCTGTCTGGTGTAGGCAGAGCTCTCTAGACTGTAGTCTCCTGCAGATTTAGCCACCATTGGCCAGATGCTGACTGTACAAAACAATCATTTCTTACATTTAACAAGCACTTTCATAGCTTAGGATTCATACAGTCCTCAGAAAGAAAGACCTCCCAGAATATTATCCCATCCACTTTTGATTATCCTTTTGAGTCAAGAAGACTTTATCAGAAACGGAGAGCTCCAGTCTATAAAGTCCATATTGTATCTCTAAATATACCTGCATATAAGAGGCAATATAGTATGAGTGGCTAGCAAAGGTATACTGGTAGATGTTTAACAATAAGCTCTCCAGGAAAAAAAATGTACCCAACAATACATTTTTACAATTTAATCTCCATCATTAACATTTTATCCACCATTTTCTTAAGTCTAGGCAATCAATAAAAGAATTAAACTCTGGCTTATTTTACAGCTTCTGTCAAATTCCAAGTTATAAATATCACACTAAACATTTAACAACAGGATCTCCTGAGATAGTCTGAGCTGACTCCAGCATGAACTTGGTTGATAGGTTGCTGAGTCTGGACTCAAGAAAGAATTGAATTCTGTTTCTATTATGCACAAGCAATGTCACCATGAGAAAATCATTTAACCTCTTTGAACCTCAGAATTTTCTTATTTAAAAAAAGACATAAATAATATCCTCATCAACTACCTCATTGCTGGTATGCTAAAAATAAGGCAATGTATGTATAAAGTTGCTTAAAGTTTATTAGTAGTCGCATGAATAAGAAGAGAAAGAATTTCAGCCAAAGGATTACAATAGAACTCCAAGAATCTTTAAATAGGATATAAGTTGGTGGAAGGCAGGTCTGTCTGTGCCTCAAATCCAAATAGCCCTTGAAAATGCAGCTGCCAAAAGTCATTCAGAAAGAACTCATTAACTAAGAGAAATTAAGTGATAGCGATAAGGATTTTCTAATTCCAAATCATAAAGAGGCTTGGAACAGAAAACTTATCTCTGGTATGTAGGATAAAAAAGGGTCAAAAGAAAAATGTAATTCCTGATTCAGATGTGACCTAGATGACTGACTCTTTAGTTTTCTTTTTCTTTTTTTCCTGAGGCAATTGGGGTTAAGTGGCTTGCCCAGGGTCACACAACTAGGAAGTGTTAAGTTTCTGAGAGCAGATTTGAACTCAGGTTCTCCTGACTTCAGGATTGGTGTGGCTCTTTAGTTTTCCAACAGAGTTTAGGACACTCAAGTCTAGGCTCCTTTTCTGGAAAAAAGCCTACTGCATTCAAATTTCTGATAATAATATAAAATCTTTAATAAATCTTTTAAAAAGATAATACATATAATGATAAAGATAAATAATTAATAAAGATAAAAACAACTAAATTTTTCTTCAGTCTTTGGCCACATGTGTGAAAGAGTTGAAGATTAAGCCTGTAGACTTGAAGCAAAAAAAGTGAAAGTCAGCCCAATTTTCTTCTTCTGGGAAAGAAATTGCACCCCAATTAAGGATTTCAAATGAATTCAGAGCTGAAAGCAGAGAAAAACTCCACAGTCAGTGATCACTGGAGCTAGACCTAGAAGCAACAATTCAGTCAGCAGAGTGCAAGTCCATCACCATGAGAGATCAGCAGGAAGTAGCTTCAGCAAGGCCTTGGCAGAGACTTGGTATTTTCCATGAGACAAGAAGGAAGATGGCTAAGTGGGAGACGTATGATGGTACTACCAGAAGATGCCGTCAGACCAATCCAATCTAAAAAATATTTATTAAATGCCTACTATGTGCCAGACATTGTGCTAAACATTAGGGATACAATTAAAAAAAAAAAGAAAGAAAGACCGTTCTTGTCTTCAAGGGGTTTACAATTTGATTGGGGGGAGGGAATACACAAAAGGAGGTAAGGAAATTTTGGGGCAGACACAGCTGTATCATGTTCCGTGGAGTTGGAACTGTGACCTGCAGAGCTGAGAGATAGATATTCCCCTCCACATGAATGTCCTGGCCACACAAACTCCTGCATATACCCCAGATATATCGAATCCTCCAAGGATGTACTTGCACTCCATCCAGGTCATTGCTAAAAAGTGATAGGCAGGAGCCAACAACTAGAGCCTTTCATTCTCTTCCAATCATCCCCAAAGGGTTGGGACTTGCTCCATCTAATCCTAAAGCCAGATCTGTGGTGTAGGTAACCACAAGGATTAATTTCTAGATCCCAGAGGATTTCTGTGAGCAGCCAAACCGGTTCCATAGTAGATGAATAAGCTTGGCTAGTGGATGGTAATAAATCCTGTGGGGAAGCAAGAAATCTAAGGGATAGTTTAATCTCTGCAGGGCTCTTATCTCCTCATCTGTAAAGTGATGGAATTGGGCTAGAATTACTTTCCTCCTCCTTCAGCTGCTGGCACACCTAAAATATTTCTTATCTACTTTATTCTCCATGTATCTATTTATGTAGGTATTATCTCTTCTCTCCTCTGCCCCTCCCAATATATGCTTCCTAAAAACAGGGACTTTCTTTTTTATTTATACCTTCAAAGTAAGTACTTAGTAAATGTTTATTGATTGGTTGATGAACCCATGAACTTTGATAGATGCAGAGATATGAGAAGGCTTTCTAAAAAAATCTCTTAGTGAAATGGGCTGCCAGAGGGAGCACTGAGTACTCCATTATTGGAAATATGGAAACAGGGAAAGAATGACAACCTGTCAGGGATTTTATTCCTATTCAGGTTCTGTTTGAATTAGTCTCTACGGTCTCCTCCAGCTCTAAAGTTCACAGATTCTTAGATTAACTGAAATTTTATAATATTATAGATTATAGAGATGGGAGAAACCTTGGAATTCATCTAATATAATTCTTCATTTTCTGGATAAGGAAAATGAAGCCCAGAGATTTTAAGTGACCAAAAGTAACCAATAACCAAGCTAGGATTTCAACTCTGATGTTCTTATTTCACACATACTCTCCTACCATTTCATTTTCCAGTAAATCATATAGATTCTGGGTGGAGATATACTGGGATGATCAGGCTACTCATGCATATTGATCAAATAACCCTACCTGTACTAGAATGAACTGTGTCTATCAAATATAAGATATTTTTTTAAAAAATGTCAATATTTGGTGCAAACAGATGATAGGATTTCAGTTTTTGTCTTTGGATCCTCAGTATCTGGCACAGTAGCTCATCATAAGAAATGAGGAAATACTTATTGAATTGAATTCAATTCAATTCAATGAATTTATAATCCAATTGGATAAAGAAAAGCATATCTAACACTTTTCATGAAATTGAGTGTATTTAGTGTCTTTAATCTCAGATGCCCTTTGGAACAACTACAACAAACCCCACCCTCATCATCTCAGTCCTATTTTCATGTTTCTTCAATTTTTTATCTTGTTGGGTTCAAAGGCAGGCTAATGTTTTTCCTATAATCATTTCCAGTAATTACTAAAATCACAGAAAACTTTCTCATGTTAGATTGGCTCCTATTCTGAAGTAAAATCCAGGAAATTTCTTCTCCCATGGCTTAGTTTACCTCTCTCAATCTGAAACCCCAAAACTGCTAGACGAAACTGCTATTGTTGTACATTTAACATATCAGTATTTTCAAATAATAAAAATACATAAGTATTTGAGTAATATATAGAAAGCTTGTAAGAATCAGAGATAGAGGTGCAGTGGATAGAGCACTGACTCTGAAATTGGGAGGACCTGAGTTCAAATATGACTTCAGACACGTAACACTTACTAGCTCTGTGAACCAGGGCAAGTCACTTAACCCCAACTGCCTCATCAAAAAAAAAAAAAAAAAAATCAGAGGTAGAATTTGAATACAAGCTTTCTTACCCCCAAGTCCAACCCATTCCACAATTGCATGTGGTTCTATTTTTACAAATGAGGAAACAAACTCAGAAGAGAAGAAACAGCTAGTAAATACATATTAGAGCCAGGATTCAAACCTCAGTCTCCTAATTCTAAATCCAGCACCCGCTTCATTACCTTATACTACCTTCAGTGTATAAACAAGTTGATGTGGGTAAAAATTGGCTTGATTCCAAACAGCAAGACTGAGCCCCTGAAGCAATAGATCATATCATAACATAACAAGCCAGCATCTCAGCGAGGTTAGTAAGAGTTGCTACTCTGCTTTTTTAGAATAGGGAAAGATTTTCAGAGCCCATTTGGTGCCATCATATGTCTAGGGAATGGTTTCTTCTAATGTCTGTTCAATGTTTTAATTGGAATATTAAATCCCTTATCTATTTCTCCTTTATATTTTTAAGAATACCCTTTTGTGGTAGCTCACTGAGACGCAGAAGGAGTGGAGCTGAAGTCTTGGATGGAGATAAGTGCCTTAAACGTCCTGGAAGTCTATACCACTGGGATGCTCTGGTTACCAAGTACCAGAGCTGGCAGTCAACTCAAGAGGCTATAGCCAAGGACTACTGATCAATGGTCACATCATGACAGATTACAAAGTGGTGAATGTGCTAAATTTCAAGAGCACCCAAGGTACCTACTTGAAATTCACTTTTGCTCAATCTTAATGATTTGTATGGTGATTTGGCTTCCTCCTGGGAAATGTCCCTAAATTCTCTAACCCTGGATCCCTACTGAACTGGGCTACCCATCAAAAGTCAAGTGAAAAAGTGCAATTTAATAGGCATCAAATGGGAGGGGGAAGGTAAAAAAAAATCTGTTTTTTTTTTAAAGACCTAACCCTGCTTCGAAATCTAGCATCCTCCCTAAGGCCCTCCCAAAAAGAGGGCCTTTTTGGCCCTGAAAATGACATCCACAAACAGAGGTGAGAAGAAAAATCATTTCAAGTGAATTCTGGGAAGGAGAGTGTCCCCTAGCCTCCACCCAAAAGGAGCAGTTTATAATATCAGACTGAAGGCAAACATACCACAAAGAGAGACACCACTTTATGACTAATTGGATTGAGGAACACTAAATAAAGCTACCATGGAGGAAAATATGTAATTTGAGCTTTTAAAAACACCCTTAAGGTCTGTTGGTTGCTTATACAATTACTATTCTTTTTTTATTTTTTATTTTTTAGAGATACCACCCTAAGAAGAAAAACAGTATAATTCTAACATTAGGCTCATTTTAGGTGAATCATTGCAAATATGGTCGTTCAAATGCATTTGGGAGTTTTTTCCTCTTGATTCCTGAAATTTATGATTATAGTTTCTTATATTCCTACCTGGTACCACCATGGGGAGTCTTTCACTAGAGATTTTTTTTCTTCTAGTTTCTGGAATATATGATTATATACTCCCACATTCTTACCTGGTGCCATCATGGAAGGGTCTTGAATTTTTCACTAATCAATCTGGAGTGACAAGTAAATTTCCACCAAAAAGGGACTGATTTTCATCATCTTTCCAAGGTTTATCAATTAGAGTTTTATAACTTCCCACCCAGTTGACTTCAACTGTTTACTGTGGCATCTCAGGGGCAGAATACTATTCCCAGAGCCTGTTATCCATAAGCTGTTTAGGGGACTTTAAGAGTATTTTCACATGGGATAGAAACACATAGAAATGAGTAATTTTTCCAAGCTTGACTTGTTGAAACTTGACATTTGTGCTGTCATTTAATGATGGCCCAGATCCCACAAGGTTTTCTGACATTACTTTGACAACTGCCTACCCCACTCCCACCTGCATCTCCTCTCTCTCCCTCCAATTCTGCCTTCATCCCATATGAGCAGAAAGAAAGCACCCATTAAAATAACAATCAGAACCTGGAGGAATAATTCACAGTCACATAGTTTGGATCTATGGTTTTCTTTCTAACCATAGAAAGACCAGACAAATAAAGGTCAGGTTCCTTGTTTCTCCCACTTTGGGCAAGTGACTCCTGGAGAGAGACTGTGGATTTACCAAACATAAATAAATAATGGTCATGGAGAACTTACTACGTGCTCAATATCATGCTAAGAGTTAGGTACACAAAGAAGGGCAAAAATAGTGTTGACAGTAAGGAACTCACATTCTAATGAAGAAAACATGTAAATAATCATATATATATATATGTGTGGTATATACATACATTTATATATAAAATATATACAACACATATTCGATTTGTCAAGTATTTTAACATAGTGGACTTCCTGCCATCTAGGGGAGGGGTGGGGACTAGGGGGAGAAAATTTGTAACAGAAAGCTTTGCAAGGGTCAATGTTGAAAAATTACCCATACATATGTTTTGCAAATAAAAAGGTTTAATTAAAAAAATAAAATAGATGCAATAAAAAATACAATACATACATACATACATTTTTATATATACAATAGATGAGAGAAAATTTCAGAGAGAAGGTCCTAGCAATAAGGGAGGAGAGAATGGGAAAGGAGAAAGGGGAAAATGGAGGAGGGACAAAAGAGAAAGATGTCCCAAGGAAGCTCATCCTGGAAGAAAGCAGGGAGGCAGAAGCATTACAGATGTAGGGTGTTGGCAGTAGAAAGGTACAGAGATGGAGTATCACGTGCATGGAAAAATAATTAGTCCAGGGCATCTGATTAGAGACTCTGTAGAGGGAGAGTAAAGTCAAGCTTGGGAAGGTAACACAAACCACCCAGAATCTCATCCTCATTCCTCCTATTTGGGTTCACCAGCATCTTCTCCACTGGAAAAATTTCTCCTTCTGATGATGAAGCCCAAAGAGAAGCTGCTTCTCTCTACCTAGCACCTCTCTCTCTAATTGGATTAAACCTAATGGAGCATACAGAAAACAACCATATTTGTTCATATAAGGGGCAAGGTTTAGATTTTTGCTTTTTTTTGTAACAGGTATATGTAGTTGGGGCAGCTGGATGGAGCAATGGATAGAGTACCAGCCCTAAAGTCAGGAGGACCTGAATTCAAAATCATCTGTGTGCTGTGGGCAAATAATAGCTGTGTGACTCTGAGCAAGTTGTCTTGCAATATATATATGGAGAGAGAGAGAGAGAGAGAGAGAGAGAGAGAGAGAGAGAGAGAGAGATACAGCAGCCCTAAGAGATTTCATTTCATACTGTAATCCTCTTTAGACTATAATAATCATTACTTACATTTGAAAAGCAGCTTGTGGTAATGGGTCGAAAAATAGCCTTGAAGGAATGAAAACTGACTTGTCTTGCTTCTATCCATCTGTGTAGATGGAGGGAATTTCTATAGAGGAAGTTTTCTATCAAATGATATTGCTGGTCTGGACACTTCCCTTTCCCCCACCAAAAAAAAAAAGTATATATACACACACTCACACACACATATCCATAATACACACACACACACAAACACACACACACACATATATATATACATAGATGTCAATAATATACAAATATGTATACACACATACACATTTACACAAATATCTATATCTATATCTATTCATAGCTTAATTGCATTAAGACATGTTATCTCTTTTGATCTTTACAACAAAGTATTTGGTAGCTATCACTATTATTGTAGCTACCATTTTTTCTCTCATTGGGAACCTATGATTTCATTCTGGGGAATTCCACAGAGGAACAAATTGATGGATTTGAATAAATAAAATAAATGAATGCTGAAAACATTTAGCAAAATCTTACTATGTGTCAGGTGGATACCTTGTTAAATGCTAGGAATATAAATAGAAAAAAGCAAGATAATCCCTGTCTTCAAAAAGTTAAATTTTAATAAGGGGAAATCACAAATATAGAGGAAAGTTGGAGGAGGCTGTGTCCTGGAGAGAGTATGTGGCCTGGGATTGATTGGGAAATGTCATGGTGGTCCTGAATCAGATAAGATAAGGTGAAAGTTCACTAATCAATGCCCAATATCCTAGGGCTGGAGGTCTGAGTTTTGGTCTGGTGGGAGGGTACTAAAGGATTCAATTCATTTATTAAATAGGAATTTACTCTTTTCTACCTGTCATTTGTTTTTTAAATTTTCCTCCCAGCCCCAGCACCCAGCTCCTTATCTCCAGACTCTACATCTTTTTTTCTATTTTGATTTTTCCTTTCTAATATGTACTCTTGTATTTTCTGACCTTATGAAAATCCATAGCAAATCTACAAAGGACAAGACCAAAGATAGGATCTAAACCAAAGGCATGCTGGTAAATGTCTATCAGCTGGCTCCCCCAAAAAAGGGAGAAATGGCACACTTTAAAGTTAAAGATTCATTATTAATATTTTCTATATCATATTTTTGTGTCTAGACAATCAACAGAAAAATGTCAAGTTCTGGTTTGTAGCATTTACTGATTTCTGAGTTTTAAATGCTTAGCTGAAAATTTAACAATTGACTCCAGAATATCACTGATTTGAAGAGACTTAAAGACATCATTTGGGAGACAAGTCTGAGGTTTTCCAATAAATTGAATAATTTGAATAAATTGAATAAATTCAGCAATAAAGACCACTTTTCTGCATTAGAAATAAAGATCTACTTCTTTTCAATGTATCCTCAAAAGATCTTGTCTTTTGATTTCTTTCAATCAAGATCAATGTTTACTTCCAAACCTGTTTTTATCTCTCAGTCAGGTCATTCCCTGTGTTCTGTTCTTGGGCCATAGACTAAATTCCTAATCTTGTCCTGCTGTCTTGCAAAGGCATGCCCTTGCCCTCCAAGGTGACTAAAAGAAAAAAAAAACTATAGCTAATTCAGCATATATCTATCATCACTAGTAGAAATCAATCAACCAATCAACCAATCTACAAGACTTTATTAAGGGCCTACTGTATGCTAGGCATTGTATTTGATATTGGGATACAAAGAGAAAAATAAAACTATTTCTACATTCTACCAGGGGAAAAAAGCACAAGCCTTGCTATTGATATTATTTTCATATAGGGAAGATAAGACACATGCACATACATTCACATAGTTTATGATTATTCTAAGATGAAGGCATTTTCCACCATTCTCTTTGAGCTTCCTTGATAACTTTGGATCCAGGATCCAACACTCATATCTTTAGTGGAAAGAAAGAGAGACAGACAGACAGACAGACAAACAGACAGAGACGGAGACAGAGACCAAGAGACAAAAAAGACAAATATAGTAGAGAAAGAACAATAGCTAGATATAGAATTATAGATAATTAGATATGGAGATAACTATAGATATAAAAATAGATAAAGATAGAGACTGATATAAACAAGAAGATATAGAGAAAGGCAAACCAATAAATAGATATACTAAAATGTAGCTAAATATAGAGTTAAAGACAGAGATACCTACAGATATAAAGATAGAGAGCTAAAGATGGAGATGGATAGATATCTTTAGAGATGAAGACAAATGGAAAGATGGATGGATGGGTAGACAAATAGAAAGAATAGATAGACAGACAGACAGATAAATAGATGAATAGATAGAGGGATAGACAGACAGATAGATATGTAGAAAGGTATGCCATTTCCTGTGTATCTGTTTTATGTCATTAGTGAGCTCTTAAGCTGTTTAAGCATCATTCACAAATCTTTCCTATTTACAGCCCCATATGAATTAATCCAAAGTAAGGGTATATAGATTATATATTGGCAAAATTCTGTATCACAAAATTTGAATTTTGAAATAATCAGTCAGTTCACAAGCATTAATTAAGTGCCTACTATATGCCAAGTACTTTGCTAGATGGCAAAGTGGACATAATGCTGGTTTTGGAGTCAAGAAAGCCTAGGTTCAAATCTAGCCTCAGACACTTACTGTGTGATCTTGATCACATGTTTGCATCCATTTCCTCATTTGTGAAATGAAGATATTAAGCATTCCCTCACAGAATTGTTGTGAAGATCTATAATGATTGTAAATTATAATATAATATTTGTAAAGTGCTTAGTATAGTGCCCCCTTTTAGCACACACATACAGATGCTCACAAATGGCTAAAGTAAATAAAGGAACGGCTGTGAGAGCAGGTTTACCTGACTTTACTTTCTGTCTCCAGTAGATATATCACCCTAAACGTAGTACCAACCCAAGGCCACTTTCTTAGATTGTAATTTACAGATGAGTTGCTATCTCATGAATGGAGAGTTTCCACAATTGAAATTTCCTATACTGATGAAATTTTAAGTCCAGACCAAATGTGTATGAGTATATAATATATATGTATGTATGTATAAATAGATGTGCATGTATACATGTATATGTACATATATGTATACACAGTTTTGTGTGTGTACATATTGCTGTATACATATTTTTGTGTGTATTATATGTGTATGTGTATATAAGTGTATATACTATATGTGTGTATGTGTATGTGTGTTCATATATATATATTTATATACACATACAAGCAAATATACTATGTATGCATATATACAGTTATCCCTTCTGCATCACAACTTTCCCCATTGTGGTTTTATATATGACAAATTGGCATAAGAAATCAAATGAGATTTTTTTTTTGGATTTTTATGGAAGCCACAGATGACATGAGGAACCCAGTGGATGACATAGAATGTATGACTAAGTATTTAACCCAAATTTTACAATAAGGCACTGTTAACACCCCATAAAAGAAAAAGAAAAAAAAATCAGACTTTTCTTGTCCAAAGGGAGCGCCAAAAATTCTTATGTGGATTTTTTACCTTACAGTGGCATTATGCCCCAAATCCTTGTGATGTGTAAGGGATAACTCTGTGTGTGTGTGTGTGTGTGTGTGTGTGTGTGTGTGTGTGTGTGTATGGAATATATATTTATTTTAGCACACTACTCTGATGTTTAAGTATATTTCCTCAATTGATGCAAATTACAGCTCCTGTGCTACTTCACAAATTATCTTTGAGAGGGGCAAAGCCAAATCTCTCTGAGCTCAGCTAGGCTGGTCCTCTGATTACTGTCCTGTCATTGAGCCCATAACTGATGCTTTTCCAGCCTGGTAGGACTTGCCAGAGCTTGTGCTTTAATGGCTTCACCTTTGAGAGCCTAGAGTCACTTTATGTCTAAGAAGGAATCAGAAGGGTATTTCAGTGTTACTTGATGTCAGAGTTGTGTATGTGCACATGAACTCACTTCCACAATGAATTTCACTGGCCCCTCATGATATTCAGAAGCAGAAAAAATCATCCTATGGCACTATGGCAAGGTTTATCTTCAAAAATATCTGGGCTGGTAGTGATAAAAGGGACACGCTTTCAGTGTCCACATCCATATACAGAATTTCCATGTCATGATCAAGCACTGTTGTATGACTTTAGTAAAGGATACAGATTAACACATCTCAACGAGCAAATGGAAAGACTAGGATGGGTACAAATAGGATGCAGCATATTACCAATGATAACTGACATGCAAGAAGCCACATAAAGAAAAGCATCAAGGGAATGTAGAATCAGGAAAAGATTTGGTCTGATCATATATTAAGAGGAAGGAATAGCAGATGGATGGACAGGCTGGGTATTAATACTAGGACCTAAGAAATGTTAAGTAACCTGGGGAAAAAAAAAACCTTCATTGCACTGTGAGAATCCTCTTAGGAAAATTTAAAAAACAAGAATCACACGAAATGATATGGAAATGATATGTAGCAATCTGCCCCAGTGAAGGAAGTGTCCATTTTAATAAGATCATCTTCCAACTCCATGATATTGCACAAGTGGGTCCCCAGACCTGGAATTCATTGTCTTTTCACTTTCAGTTCTGGAAATCCCAACCTTTCTTCAAAGTACAACCCAGATGCTGCCTCCAATGGGAGACTTTTTTTGGTCCTCTTCATTGTTAGCTCTCTCTCCTTTTGGAAATTAACATTATTTTGTATATAATCTATATTTAATTATTTGTGTTTATGTTAAATCAATCACCCTTTTCCCTCATAGAATATAAACTCCTGAGGACAGGACTTGTCTTGTTTTTGTATTTGTGTCTCTACAATGTGTCTATACAATGATTGCCATATGGTAGGTGCTTAATAAATATTGATTGTTAGCAGGTGATTAATAAAAAATATTAAATAATAAACCCTATATATATGTGTATATATGTGTGTATATATATATGCATTACATATACACAAATATCTATCTACATATGTATAGGTATTCAGAGAGGAAGAGAAAGTGAATGAAAGAGAGAGTGAAAAAGTCGTTGTTAATCGATGCTATCTTTTAAGCTCCGAGAAGAAAGCAAGGAAAGTTACCATATATTTGAAAAACAACCTAACAACCTTATAATATGGAGTTAAAATAAATTGCCTATATTTAACATTTCAAGTCTTTTAGATTAACAAAAGCCTTCAGTGGTAGGTTTTTGGTTTTATTCATTTTATGTATCCAAGCATGCTTTTTAATAAATGACCCTTTTATAAGAGTATGTGTATAATTCCTTTCCAAAAACAATATGTGGCTGTAGCAATGCAAATATCCCATATATTTATCTTCCCTACTAAACTGCAAACTCCATGAGACCAAGAATGATATATTCTACTATAGATATCTTCTAGTGTTTAGTATTTAAATAGTTTAAAATAGCATGATTAATTCTTTGTATTAAATGTTAATTCTATTGTCTCTTTCAAGATTATTAGTAGAGTGAATAAAGTATCACTTCCTCTGGACTGCCTTTCTTATATGAAAAAAATCTTTTGTCCAAGTTAAGTATTTTCATCAATAACCAGTGGATATGTAACAGTCAACATCAAATACATTACAATTGCATGGTATTGAACCCAGAAAAACCAACGGAGATAAAATTTTAGAATAAATTGCTATTAAAGGTCATGGTATGATTTGGGTCAGTATAGGAAATTTAAAGAAAAAGAGTGGTACATTCATTTGTGTCAAAATCAGGGCAGCGTGTTTCAAGAAATATATCCGTGTGATCTAAATGCAGACTGTCTTGAGTATGTATCCCATGCACCCTCGGAAGGCTGCTTTATCTTCCTTCCTGAGTCCAAGTTCAACTGAGTATGTTGATTTAAATCTAAGAATGTATGGTTTGGAACTGGTGAACCTGGGGATCACATCTCTTCTAATCAAATCAAACCAAATCAACAACTCTGCTTTAGAAATCCACTTGGGGCAAGATTTTATATTAGGCTGTGTCTTTCATCCAGCCTGGGAACAAGTGATCTTGGACTTCTAAAACCATCTGGTCCAACCCCTACAACCTTTCAGATGAGGAAACTGAGGTCCAGAAAGGTCGATTAGTTTGCTCAAAATCACATAAGTAGGTAGTCAATGGTGAGATTTGAATCCAAATCTTCTTACTCCAAAGTTCACGTTTTGCTTTATTTTGTTTTATTTTTCTCAACTGTATCACACAGTCTTCTGCATGTCACTGGCTTTAGTGCCAGAGAAGCCTTAATAAAACATTTTCTCTGGATGTCCCTAGTCTTTCCAGCTCCCTTTTTCCCTTTCCTGGTCTAACCCAGCTCTCATTTGTTACCCTCCTTTGGGATCTGGTCTTTCTCAGGCAATAAGTTTTTCTGGTTTCTTCCTTTTTTATGGAAGGGTTTTATAAGTTAGCTTCTGGAATCCATTTAATTCAACTATGGCTTTTGAATCTGTGTACATGTGCCTTAAAGTCTTTGGATAATAGCCTCCACCACCACCTTTTTAAAAATAATTGAACCAGTCACAATAAATCAGTCTTTTTCAAGTATACAAGTCAAATTTCTCCCTTAAGATTTTTTTTCTTGATCTTTCTTGCCCTTTTTTTTTTAAACTATGGGAAAAATGTTAATTTTCTTTACAGGAAACTTTAACAATCTACTTAAACTGAATAGTAAAAATAGTTTCCTGGTGGGAATACATTAAGGAACATTGAAAATAAAAACCGGTTGGTGGCATCAAATATCAGCTGATTGTCCAGCAGATCTTGGATGGAAATGGTCCAGCCAGATGAAGCAATAAGAACATGCCGATAACTTATTACCAGAATCATCAGGCTGACAAATGGTCCAAATGACCAGCATTTCCCTTGCAATGCTATTTAATCAGAGGCATGACAGGATAAACAGGAGATTAAGTTAATATTATCCTCCTGCTGCTGTCAACAGACAGATATTATAAATGCTATTTCCTCTTTAGTTATCAACCAGTTTCTTGGAAAAACATACACACACACACAAATCTTGATTACTGGGGTTTTCTGGTATATAAGACATCTTATTTTTCTATAAGAAATTACAATTATGGGACTTTACAAAAAAACACTACAAAATACTTACTTTTAATAATTTTTGATTTTGATTTTAAAAGTTACAAAGCAAGAGGTAAGAGTTTCCTGCCTGTCCCTCTTCTTCATAGCTTCAAGCTTTGCTGTGGATATCTGCATGAAGTGGCCATTTTCAGTATAAAGTAAAAATGATGTTGTTGGAGAAGCATTAAATTTGGAGCTCAGGAAGACTATGTTCAAAGCCCATCTATATGGGGTATGCTAGTAAATGTTTAACAAATGGTTCTCCAAAAATTCATGACATCCTGAAAAATTCAATCTGCATTAGAAGGAAGGAAGGGGTAGAGAATGAATGTTTATATAGTGCCTACTGTGTGCCAGGCACTGTGCTGAGCAATTTATAAATATTACTTCATTTGTTGTTATTTATTTGCACTATTACCATTTTCTCCCATCACTTTCTCAAGTCTAGACATTAGGCAAAATAATAAATTAGGTCCCAATTTGTAGCATTTGCTGATTTTTGAGTGAGGAAAATTGGATAATTGGCTCTCAGGAGATGATTAGAGATGCTACCAGTTTACCCCTAAATCCATCTCTTCCACTAACTGGCTGTGTGGTGTGGAATAAGTCATTCAGCTTTTCTGAACATCAAATTCTCATTTGAAAAGTGAGAGGTAGTGAAACTTCTTGAGATAAGGACAAAGCCTCCTGAATCAGACAATCTGGTGAAAATCAGACCAGGCACTTATTGCTTGTATGACCTTGGACCATTCATCTACTTACTCGGGGTCTCAGTTTCCTCACCTGTAAATGAAAATTAGATGATTTCTAAAATCCCATCTCATTAAACCCAACTTTTCTAGAAAAGTTATGAAGATTGTTAAGGCATTTCCCATGCTACTTACCAAAACCTACCAATACAAATTAGTATTTCCTCCTGCTCTCTCCAGGCAGCAGAGTTGAGGTAGAATCTCTGCCTGATCCCAGATATCCTAAGGAAATTATCTTTTGACCATCATGACCTCTGGCCCACTCTAAACAAAGCTTGGGACAAATCTAGAAGAAATTCCTTAAGACTCTAAGGGGAAGGAACAGCCTCTTGGCAATTCTGGCATCTCTTAACTCTGAAAACAGTCAAAGATGGAAGGTCATGAAGTAAAACTTTTGAGTGAGTCTGAGCATTATAAGATAAGAAAGAGAAAGCATCCTTGAACCTGAAAGCAGCTTTTCTTCACGTCCGCCAGCCACAGGCACCATCCTCTTATGACTGATCCCTTTTTCTGTGGGATGCAAAGCACTCAAGGTGTCCAAGACCAACCATAATTACACAGCCTAGGCTGCTATCTGCCCATCTGTCTGTCTGCATTTGTTTTCAGTGTCTTAGGAGTTTGGCTCTAAGTTTATTTTGTGTATTATGTTTGGCAGGCAGGGTGTTTTAATATCCTTAGGTGACTGGTGCTATCTCAATGCCCTGAGTTCAGTTATTTTGAACAGGATAAGGGATTGCCCCCAGGTTTCTGCATAATCAGAGTATTGAACAGTCCAGGTGTCCCCAGAGGCCGTCAATTTAAATCTCTATTTCTCTTACTCTGAGAAATTGCTCTTTAGAATGATCACATCTGGAACCTTCCCTAACATAACTTCTAACAAAGCCAGAGTTAAAAACAAGTACCACTCCCCCTCACACTTCCCCTTCTACCCCCCACTCCAACATAGAACCTGAATCATGGCTGATTTTTAAGCCATAACTTGAGTGTTGCCTGAAGACTATTATCCCTACAGGGTTTCCCTGTGCCCTTAACCATCTGCCACACTGCCCATGTACAAAGTCCAGTCTCTTGAAACAGAGAGACCCTTAAAACTATGCTGGCCTGTAAGTCTGATCTTGGGTTTTTTAATTTGCAGGTTTTCTCTCTATGTTATCCAAGTGAAAGGGAAGATGAACTCAAAACTCAAAAATCTTTAAAACTATCAGATGGGTACAGTCTAACTATCTTCCTAGTAGCATCTAAGGGATTAAAAGGCTTGTTCACTAGAAATATGGGCACCATGCAATCAGTTGTTTGTTTATGTGTGTATGGGGGTGTATATATATATATATATATATATATATATATATATATATATATATATATATGGGGGGTACTGTAGCCTCAAAAATCAGGCTTAGGCACAAGTACTAGAGTGGCCAAATCAAGGGGTACAAGCCATAGCAACCTTTGAGAGGTAAGATTCCAGGCTAAAAAGCAAGGAAGTCTTTTTTTTAACCCACTCCACCTTATCTTCTATCACCCCTTTTCCCCTTTCTTCCCATTTAATCCTGTTTGCATCAATTTCCTCATCTGTAAAATGAACTGGAGGAGGAAATGGAAAACATTCTAGTCTCTTTCCCAAGAAAACCATAAACAGGGACACAAAAAATTGGACATGATTGAAAAATGAATGAACAATAAAAACAAACCTACTTAAGAGAAATGGAGAATACTGAGGGAGATTTGACACATAATGGATAGAAAGCTGGTCCTGGAATGAAGAAGATCTATATTAAAATCCAACCTTAAATGCTTACAAGACATGTGACCTTGGGCAAAAACTTAATCTCTGCTTGCCTCAGTTTCCTCATTTGTAAAACAGGGATATCATCTCCCAGGGTTGTTCCAAGACTCAAATTAGATAATATTTGTGATGTGCGTCTCATGTAGTTAGTACTATATAAGAGTTAGCATCTATTACTACTACTACTACTACTACTACTACTACTACTACTACTACTACTACTACTACTACTACTAAAGAGCTAGGATTCTAGAATCCTAAGAATTCCTTTCCTACTCTGAATCTACATTCCTGCACTCTTGAGCTTTTGACTTGAGATTTGAGCTTGAAATTTGACTGCCTCTGAATTTCTCACTAGGATTACCAAAAACCTATGAGTACAAACTTTTCCACTGAATGAAAATGAGCAATTGTGAGTTGTGCCTTCAAAGTAGAAAAGTGCGACCCTTTGCATTTTCTTTTCACAACATATGCAAGGGAAGGAGTTAATCAGTATTATTATTTCTGCTTTACAGTTGAAGAAATTCAAGGTCAGAGAGTTTCAGCAAATTGCTGGAGATTACACGCCTAGTAAGTGATTAAACCATAACTTGAACCTTTTGATTTCAGATTCAATTCACTGTAGTATTTCTCATTTCAACCTGTTTCTTCAGGCCAATCAGTCAGTCAAGAAGTTAAATGACTACTATGTGCCAAGTACTATACTAAGCATGGGATGGCACCAACATATGGGTGTTAAGAGGCTATTTTTCTCATTCTGCCTCCCAAACAGCTCTCTATTCCTGATGTTAGACTAATAGGAACACAGAAGGAAAATTATACTAGAGTCTAATATTACTGCCCTCATATATTATCCTTCTCCTTGCATCTTCAGTTTCTATTTACTAGCTCCTTTCTTATAGCCTATAAACATGCCCAAATCTTCAGACACTCCATGAAATTAAAAAGCAACAACTTCACTTGACCTTGTTTTCCTCTAAGTTAGCAAACTGTAGCTCTTCTTTGAGTCCTAAAAAAAGACTTCTGCTCTCACTATCTCAGCTTCTTTACCTTCAAGTCACTTCTCAACACTTTGTAGCTTGGCTTTTTCTACTTCTACTCTATTGGAACTATTCTCTTAAGGATTATAAATCAGATAGTCTCTTCTTATTACTCATTATTAAAGGATTTTCCACTATTGACCCCCTTCCCTTCCCAGATACTTCCTCTTCCCACTTAGCTTAAATGATATTGTGCTCTCCTGGTGTTTCTTATCTGATCCTGCTCTTCCTTCTGTCCCACTCTTCTAAACTTGACTTCTTTTCAGAACCATCATCCATCTAAGTCCTAACCCTAAGAGTTCCCTAAAGTTCTGTACTGAATACTCTTCATAGATAGACAGATAGACACTTGTCTATCTGTTTATCTATCTATAATGAACAAGTTTTATTATATTAAATTTTAAAAGTTTTGTACAAACAAAATCAATGCAACCAAGATTAAAAGAAAAGCAGAAAGCAGGGGAATTTTTTTCTCACAATAGTATTTTTTATATTCATAATTTTATTTTGTAGTTTTCTTCTTTTCTTTTGTAATTTAATAGAAAATTAAAAGGCAGAAAAGAAAAAATAAAACAAAGCAGAACATTGTCATGTGCCCAGCAGAAGATCAGGGAGGATTCAAAATATAACAATGAATTTCCAATTCAAGAAAGGATATGTAATAATAAAAGAAATTATATCCATGGGTGTCTATCTTTTCTTTACTTTCCTGTAGGTTGTTCTTTTATTGTCTGCTGTGAATTTATTTTTACTTTGGTCTTTTTTTCCCCTTTCATCCCCCTCCATCTCCCCCAAGCAGGCTTGCACAGTAAGCACAGCTACATTTAATAGATACACACACACACACACACACACACACATATATACATACATATATATATATATGCCTATATACACACATGCATTGAGTAACATTTGGGTTTAATTATTATCAATTAATTATTAATAATTGATTATCAGTATGATTAATTATCAATATAGTAATTTAATGATCAAATCAATACAGATAATCACAGTCTTTATAGCTAACCCAGTACTCTCTTGAACACCAGTGCCAAGGCTAACCAACTGTTGGATATTATCAAAATGTCCCATTGGCACATCAAATTTAAAATATCCAAAACAAAAAAATTCATGTTCCTTCCTCCAAATTTATTTCGTGAGTACCAGCATTTATCCAGTTGCCCAGATTTGTAATTCTCAATTCATGTTAAACTCTTATCTCTCTCTCATCCCATCATATCCAATCCATGACTAAATCTTATTGATTCTACCTTTGCAGTAGCTCACATATCCATCTCTTCTTTTGCACTCATAGGCTCTTATCACCTCTTGCCAAGACTATTGTAATAACTTCCTATACTTCCTGCTTCCAGTTTCCCTTCTTTCAAATCCATCCTTAACATAGTTTCCCAAACAATCTTCCTATCACACAAGTTTAACTGTGTTACTCTCTTACTCAAACACCTTTGTTGGCTCCCTTTTGTCTGTAAAATAAAATAAAATTTAAACAAATTATTTAAGGCACTTCATAATCCAATTCTCTTTCAACTTCATTTCTTATCACCTCTCTTCACCCACTCTATAAATTCCAATCAAACTGGACTAATAGTTGCTTCCTGAACTCCATACTCCATCTCTTATCTCTATATTTACTCAAATCACCTACCATGCCTGGAAGGCATTTTGTTTTCATATCTACCTCCTTGAATCCTTTTTTAACTTCTAGGCTTAGTTCAAATGTCTCATCTTAATCCATAAAGCCTTTCCTGATTCCCCACAGCTGTCAGTGTTTCCTCTCTCCTCAAATTACCTTAAAATCACTGATTTATTTGTAGATTGTGTTCTATTACAATTAAATTCATTGCAATTCTGCAAAATTTATCATGCCTATTATGTGAATTTTACTGTTTGTGGGGCTGAGTATACAAAAATAGAATGAAATAGTTCCTGCCCTGAAGAAGCTTATGTTGGTAAGTGGAGGCCTGGGCATAAAAACAGATAAGGACATACAAAATACATAGACAAAGTAATTTGCATGGGGAGAGTTCTAACCACTATTGGGAAGAAGGAATTGAGTCATGACAATAGGAGAAAGCAGAAAATGGGAAGCTGGAATGAAGAAGACAAATCCTACTTTCTTCACAGACTCATCCAGAGTCAGCCTCCATCATATTTTGACAAATCTGGCAAAGCCCTTGGGAAGAAAATGGTCAATAACTGTTCCTGTTCCCAAAAACCTCTGGTGTTAAAGGAGGTTGAACTGGAAAGGAATTGTCAATAATTTTCATAACTTAGACTTCCTCTAGATTATGAGAGATATTGAGGGGAATGAATGTACATGGAAAATGTTGTGGGCTGATCAAGCAGGTCTCAGATTGCATTTATATAACTCTTTAAAGTTCTGCAAAGTATTAATATGTGTGTGTTTTATATGTAGATTAGAATCTTATAAGCTCTTTCCTTTTCAAATGAGAAGATGATGCTGAGAAAAATGGAGTGTCGTACTCAGGCCATGTAGTCAATTAGTGGAAGAAATGGACCCAGGGATATGCTAGAGGCAGCTCTAATCATCTCCTAAGAGCTGATTGTTAGAATATAAATATTCAGAAATCAGCAAACACACATAAATGCATTATGTGTGTTTCTACAATATATGTGTACACACACATATATATCTGCATATATGCAAACATACAGCATATATCTCAATATATATAGATATGTATTTATATATGTATATATACATATTTAACATTTAGATAATATAATATTGCTCATTCTTCATTTTGAAAAGGACCAGTAATATCATAAGGTGATGTCTTAACTTGAGTATGAATTGGATTTAAGTAAGGTAGGGTTGCATAAAGTTGTCAACCTTCCTCTCTTCCAGAATCATAGAAGTCCAGTGATAAAAGAAAAGTCTGAATGACTGGTGATGGCCTGGGATGCAGTGGATGATCTTGGTGTCTTCAGTGTCTGACCAAGCTTCTAATGGTGTCTTTATGGAGAACTAGCACCTCCAATGTGAGGGTTTGTCAAGTTCTTTTTGGGGCTGTTCATCCACTTTTCACCCAACTCTCACCTGTGACTCCAAGAAGATGTAGTACACAAAGCAGTCACACCCTGATAAAAGCATCTGGGCAAATGGGCTAGACCAAGTTGAAGGTAACTGACAAGCATCAAAGTTATTGATGAGTTAGAGGGGGTGTCTATCCCAAATTTGTGAAGACTTATTCCAGCAAAATGTGTAGAGAACAATTTGTTCCAATGGTCACAAAGGCAGCTGATATAGACACTGTGGTTTGGTCAGATTATATAATATATATCTTAATTATAAATACAAATATACATATATACATGTGCATAAAAGTATGTATATATGTGTGTGCACATGCACATAGGCACACGTGTATATATTCATGCATGTGAACATATACAGATATAAAGATATGTATGTGCATACATGCATGCATGTATATATAAGATCATTTGAACCTCACAACAATACTGGAAGG
Source organism: Myrmecobius fasciatus (assembly GCA_023553655.1). NCBI lineage: Eukaryota > Metazoa > Chordata > Mammalia > Dasyuromorphia > Myrmecobiidae > Myrmecobius > Myrmecobius fasciatus. The sequence continues at coordinate 253,442 of JAJPUD010001317.1, forward strand.
TAAGTGATATCATTTTTTTTCATTTTACTCATGAGTAAAATGAGGAAGACAGAGGTTAAGTGCCTTACCCAGAATCAGAGAAATGTTTAAAGCAGGTTTTGAACTGGTCTTCTTAGCTTAGACACTATAGATGTTACACAAGGTTTATAAGAACCTAAGAAGAGCTTCTAGTACATGGGATAGCTCCTCTGTGGAGGACTTGTGGAATGACATGGACAAGAATCATACAGGATGAGGTATAGGTGGGTAGCATCTGTGCTGGTATTGGAAGTACCCACATGGATGAGCCCACCAACCCATTAAAATAATGAGAATTTTCTACTCTTATTTCCTTGACTCATGCAGCAGAAGCAGAGATTTTTCTAGCCCAGTATGATCTGAATTAAAAAGACATTGACTAACCAATGATTTTGAAGGCAATATGTTATTCCCTTTATCTCACATGTATCAGAGCTCCCTCTGCAAGACCATACAGATACAGATTTTTGTATATGTGTTTGTGTATGTGTTTCCTAGTTTCATTATAACTCTCCTAGACTTGTGCTCAGAGATTATTTTTGTAAAAAAAAAAATCCCACTCTTCAGGGCCAACCCACAGACCAGTATAGACCTGTCAGAGAAGCTGGGTGTGTCAGCTCCCCAAAGCCCAGAAACAAGGAGGCACCAAAGAGCCTTTTCTTAGTTATGGAAGATTTTACCATTCTTTCCCTGTGAAGAATTCATTCATTCAGCAAGTATTCATTGCCATGTACTATGTGCCCAACAGTGTGCTAGATGCTAAGAGACAAAACAGAATATAGAGACACAAATAATAAAGTTGAGAACATTAAATGGCTTTTTCAGGGCCAAAGAGAAATGATTTGAAAACCAGGTCTTCTTGACTCTGAGGTTAGTTCTCAATTCAAAATACCACACCACTTCTATAAATAATAATTTATATTTATATAGCACATTAAGATTTATGAAATATCTTATCTCATTTGATCCTCTCAACCAAGCGGGATAGACATTATTTCTATACCAATTTCATCTAAGAGAAAAGGGAGGGTTAGATGGTTTAAGAGATTTGTCCATGGTCACACAGCTAGAAAGTGTCTTGAGTAGGATTCAGTCAATCTGCTCACTATGGATGGTACACTCTCTACAAAGAGTACAAGAAGCAATTCCTGCTCCCAAGAATCTTACTTTGGAGAAACAAGACATAGAGATTTTAAACATGATGACAAACATGATGACATACTGGGCTAGAAAAATCTCTGCTTCTGCTGCATTAGTCAAGGAAATAAGAGTAGAAAATTCTCATTATTTTAATGGGTTGGTGGGCTCATCCATGTGGGTACTTCCAATACCAGCACAGATGCTACCCACCTATACCTCATCCTGTATGATTCTTGTCCATGTGTCTATGAATTTAGTGCCAAAAAAGTGAGTAGTGTGAATAATAATTGCTAGAGGAATTCAAACAAAAAGAGATTGACATGGACTGGAATGGTTGGCAAAGACTTCATGAAAAATGTAGGTCTTGAGTAGGATGGTGAAGGAAGGTGGGATTTGGATGATAGAAAGAAGGAAAAAACCACTGGGGGAATGAATTCTTCCAATTCACTAAATTATGTTTATCAGAAATAGGACATAACCAAGATATGGCAGGAATCATGGAAATCAGTCTCTTTCCATTGAAGATTACCAGAGACTTCCCCAAAGTCAGACAATTATATAAAGTCTGAATTCTGCAGCTTCAACTATGACTATATATAGCAGCAACACAGAAGAGATCTTAGAAGAGCAAAATAAGACAATAGATTCAGGTCTGCAGGGGACAAACTAAATCAAGGTAAAGAAATAGAAATGGTTTTTTTTGTAAAGTCATAAGTTCTCCTATGACTGGAGATTTTCAAGTAGAAAATGGATGACCTCCTTATTGATGATGCTTTGGTGTACATTAATACTACAGGTAAGGATAGAATCAAATGATGTCTATATCCTTTCCAGTTCTGACAAAGTAAGGTAGACTGAAGAACAATGGATAGAAATTTGAAGAAGATAAATTTTAGCTCTATTTAAGATAGAACTTTCTAACAGTTATAACTGTCCACAAATAGAATGCACTGCCTTGGTGGGGGGAGGGAAGTGGGTTCACCATCGGGGAGAACTTCAGGCAATTACTACATGATTCACTTCTTGAGGATATTGTATAAAGGAATCACACTTCAAGTAAGGATTGGACACAATGACATCTAAGAGACTTTTTATTTCTGTATGTAATTCAAATAAGTTGTAGGGGGCCTCTGTAAGCCAGTGTTCAATTTTCATCATGTCAGTCATAGATGTATTAAAGATCACCTTAGAACAGTTCATAAAAAGGTAATGATGAGCTATCATACAAAAGACAAAGGCACTATACATCACAAAGCTGGAAGATGGTAGAGGTAGTATGTCACTGAGAGAGAAAAGGAGAGAAAACAGAGAAAGGATCTGTGAAGGAAAGAATGCCAAACAGCAGGTTCTTTATGATTTTGGCAACATACTCAAGAATATAAGAGAAGTTAGAAAAAATAAATTGAGTCCAAAGGAGGATGGTATCACCAGAGACCTCAGTTTTTTCATCTGTAAGATGAAAAAGATGAAGTAAATTATCTCTAATGTCCTTTCTGTCTCTAAATCTATGTTTCTATGGATTATGTGCACGTGATGACTTTTCACAGGAACTTTTGTTGTTGTTCATTTGTTTTCATGAATTTCTTGTTGTAATTATTATTATAACAAGTAATATTTAAAAGTAAAACATTCCTCGATAGATTGTAGCCAGCTTATTTGCAAAAGCAAAATTCGGTTGGATTTTCCCAGGATTCTGGATAGGAAATAAAAGCCAGTAAAAAGAAATATTCCCTCCAAAATGATCTGTGCCATAGGGCAGCTCACCACAAGGGTCAAATATGTCTGAATCTCAAGAGAGAAGGTGGGAAATGGGAAGAGAAAGGAACATACTCATTCTAAATATAAACAGGACTTCCACCAGAGGCTCCATTGATGGGTCTGCACAGACAGAAATTATATCAATAAGCTTTTGTTTCTACAATATCACCAAAAAACTAGAGTCCCAGCTAGCTTAGCACAAGCTCCCACATTACCCACTCCTTGCTCAGGGGAATGAGAATGGGCAGAGAGCATGTTTTTAATTTGTTCTCATCTCCTTCCTCATTACTGATCTATTTTGAATAGACTCTGTCTCCAGGATATCACCCAAATAGCCAAGATACAGTAGGTGTTTCCCTCTTGAGGACTGCACATTTTCAGTCTTTTGCCCAAGATAGAAATTTACTGGGAACAGAGACTGCATTCTGTTCTCATAACAGATATCACATCTCTCAGTGTCAGAGAGAATAACAAAGAATTTGAAAGTTGGAAGGGACCTCAATTGTCTTCTAGTCAAGGAATCCTCATTGTAACATCTGACAAGTTTTTCCTGTTATCAAGCTTAATTTTGCCTCTTGGCAACATCATTGACAGGAACATCATTGTTCTTGGTTCTGCCCTTGGGGCCAAACTGAACAAATCACATATCTTCTTCATAAACCTTGAAATCTCTTCCAATATTGAAGAAAGGTATGGCATTTTCCTGAATCTTCTCTTCTCCAGGCTCATTCTAAATATAAACATAGGAACTCCACCAGAAGTTCCATTGATGGATCATTACAGACAGAAATTATATCAATAAGCTTTTATTTTTATAGAATCACAAAAAACTAGATCCCAAATAGCTTAATAGAAGTTCCCACATTATCCACCCCTTGCCCATGGGAATGAGAATGAGCAGAACACTTGTTCTCATCTTCTTCATCAATATTGATCTATTCCCAGTTCCATCAATTGATTCTCATGATCTTGGTTTAAGTTTGTTCATCATTCTGTTCAGTCTCTCCTGAACATTCAGCTTCTCAATGTCCTTCTTAAACTGTGGCATCAGGAATTGACTATGATACTTTAGGCGAGGCTTGACAAGGGTAGGACACAATGTTACAATGATATCCCTATTCTGGGAAGCCAATTCTCTCTTAATGGAGTCCTAAATCATTTTGGTACAGCTAGATGGCACAATGGATAGAAGGCTAGACTTCCTAATACATCCTCAGACATTTACTAGCTGTGTGACTTGAGACAAGTTACTTAGTTCTGTTTGCCTCAGTTCCTCATCTATAAAATGAACCAGAGAAGGAAATGGTAAATCACTCTAGCATCTTTGCCAAGAAAATCTCAAATGGGGTCACAAAGAGTCAGACACAACTGGAAAATAACTGAACAACATCCTTCAGCTTTGTTGACTAACATGTCCCACTCTGTATTCATATGGAACAGTTTACTCAAACTTTCTCAGACAAACTGCTGTCTTAACACATCTCCTCATTTTGTACTTCTGAAGCTGATTGTTTTTGTACTACAAGTAAAACACGTATCTGCAATGAATTTCCTCTTATTTGTTTCAGTCCAATGCTCTAGATTGTTGAGATGTTTTTTGGATGCTGACTATTTTCCACTGTTAGCTATCCCTCCCAGATTTATGTCATCTGCAAATCTGATGATTCCAGTATTTATTTTTTTAATCTAAGTCGATGACAAAAGTGTTAAAGTTCACAGAGGCAAACACAGATTTCTAAAGCACTTCATTGGACAGTTCCTGTTACTCTGACATTGAATCTGACCACAAACCAGTTTGTAATCCATCACATTGTATTATAAATGACTGCACATCTCTACATCAAAAGGTTTGCTAAAAACCTAGGTGTAAATGGAAGAAATCAACCCTCCCTACCTTAATTAATTAGTCAATCAATCAAACAACAAACATGACTAAAAGTTTGTTAATCAAATAATTTAACTTCTAGATCTTTTTATCAAGTGTGAATTCCTCTTTAATTGGATCAAGAAGGGATTGAGCAAACAAGATAACCACGTCTCTGGGGGCTTTGAATAATAGGAAAATTTCAGCCTTTGTCCAATTCAAAGGGATAGACCAGCCCAGTGGTGAAGGACTCCATTCAAGGCCCTAATTAAAAAAACTCTGTCTCTGCCCCGCCTCTCTGTTTCTTTCTCTGTCTCTCTATTTCTTCTTGTCCCCATCCCTCATTTGATTCTGTAATCCAAAGGTAGGTACAAAGCATTTGGTTAAGAGGAGAGAGACATTTCAAAGAACAAACCAATATTCATCTGCAAAAGGGAAAGGCATGCAGAAGAAAGAGATATGAAAAAGGACAAATGCATAATAAAGGATATGGAGGGGAGGAAACATGCTGACTGTGGATTCAAGAAAAGAATACCAATAACCAGGAGTTGAAAGTTTGCTTTTTGGTCACACATATTCTCCACATGGGTACCTACTATCTTTGTGGTCTAAGTATAAACCACAACCTTCTAGCTTTCTGATTGGAAGGTGGAGCCATGAACTACAAAATCTCCATTTAAGGAAAAAATTTAGCTCAGATATCTCATTTCTTACCTTGGTGCTTCTTTGACTTTTGGTACTTATCCACCATGCCCTATATCAGGCATGTCCTCCTCCCTCCTCCCTTCTTTTTGGCTTCCTTTTGTGTTTTGTCTTCTCCCATTAGATTGGAAGTTTTTGAGGCAACAGACTTTCTTTCTCTTTGGTAGCTCTAGCACTTAGCACAGTGCCTGGAAGATGTTGTTATATCATTTTTTCAATTGTGTTGTATTCTTTATGACCCCAACTGGGATTTTCTTTTTTTTTTAATTTTTTAATTAAAGCTTTTTGTTTTTAAAATATATACATGGGTAACTTTTGACATTCACCCCTACTAAACCTTGTGTTCTAATTTTTCCCTCCCTTCCCCTTACTCCATCCTTCAGTTGGCAAGTGATCAAATATATGTTAAACATATGCGATTCCTCTATACATATTTCCACAAGTACTATGCCACACAAGAAAAATCAGATCAAAAAGGAGAAAAAACAAGAAAAAAACCCAAAATGCAATCAAACAACAACAAAAAGAATGAAAATACTATGTTGTGGTCCACATCCAGTTCCCACTATCCTTTCTTTGGGTACAGATGGCTTTCTTCATCACAAGACCATTGGAATTGGTCTGAATCATATCATTGTTGAAGAGAGCCATGTCTATCAGAATTGATCATCATATAATCTTGCTGTTGCTGTGTATAATGATCTCCTGGTTCTGCTCATTTTATCAGTTTGTGCAAGTTTCTCCAGGCCTCTCTCAAATCATCCTGCTGACCATTTCTTATAGAACAATAATATTCCATAACATTCATATACCTTAGCATGTTCAGCCATTCTCCAATTGATGGGCATCTACTTAGTTTCCAGTTTCTTGCCACTACAAAAAGGGCTGCCACAAACATTTTTGCACTCATAGGTCTCTATTCCTCCTTTAAGATCTCTTTGGGATATAAGCTCACTAGAAATACTGCTAGATCAAAGAGTATGCACAGTTTGATAGCCCTTTGGGCATAGTTGCAAATTGCTCTCCAAAATGGTTGGATCAGTTCACAACTTCACCAACAATATATTAGTGTCCCAGTTTTTCCACATACCCTCCAACATTCATTATTGATCTTTTCCTGTCATTTTAGCCAATCTGAGAAGTGCCAATTGGGATGCTGTAATGATTTGCCATTTCCTTTTCCAGAAGTGAGAATCTCTGTGGTTTCCGCTGAGACTCTATCCATACCCAGCTCTGAGGGATCCCCAGTTGATGTTTCTGTGGAACTATCCTGGAGGTGTTTGCACTTTAGATAGGTTAATCCCCAGCCCAGGGTCTTTCTACAGATCTTCTTGGGTAGTATCAAGAAGACCAGTGTTTTGCTCCAAGTCTTCTTGAATTTTCACCAGTCTATGTTTGCCTTTGAGGCACAAATTTGTTCTATTTGTGGGGGAAATTGGGAAAGCTTGAAATTTACCAAACTACTCTGCCATCTTCCCAGAATCCTCCCCCTGCATGATGGCTCTTGATGAAGGCATGGTGGCTCTCTACAATCCATATTACCCTTTCTAGTTGTTTTGTTCCCCAACACAAACCATCCTTTAATGAGCCATTCTAAAATTTATCCAAGGATTGGTACTGGCTAAGAAATAGAGTAGTCAATCAGTGGAATAGGATAGAATCACAAGACAAACTAGGAAATAACTATAGCAATTTAGTCTTTGATAAACCCAAAGATCCCAGCCTCTGGGATAATTACTCACTATTTGACAAAAACTGCTGGGAAAATTGGAAACTAGTGTGGAAGAAAATAGGGCTTGACCCACATCTAACACCACATACCAAGATAAGATCTAAATGGGTTCATGATCTGGATATAAAGAGTGATACTATAAGTAAATTAGAGGAAAGTAATATAGTTTACCTCTCAGACCTATGGAGATGGAATAAATTTATGTCCAAAGAAGAACTGGAACTCTTAATTGAAAGCCAGATAGATAACTTTGACTATATTAAATTAAAAAGTTTTTATACAAACAAAACCAACACAGTCAAGATTAGGAGGGAAGCAATAAATTGGGAAATCATCTTTACATTTAAGGGTTCTGATAAAGATCTCATTTCTAAAATATATAGAGAATTGTCTCATATATATATATATACATATATATATATATAATTCAAGCCATTCTCCAATTGATAAATGGTCAAAGGATATGAACAGACAGTTTTCAGAGGATGAAATTAAAACTATTTATAGTCATATGAAAAGGTGCTCCAAATCACTATTGATCAGAGAAATGCAAATCAAGACAACCCTGAGGTACCACTACACACCTGTCATATTGGCTAAAATGACAGGAAAAGTTAATGATGAATGTTGGAGGGGATGTGGGAGGGCTGGGACACTGACGCATTGTTGGTGGAGCTGTGAACGGATCCAACCATTCTGGAGAACAATTTGGAGCTATGCTCAAAAAGTTATCAAACTGTGCATACCCTTTGACCCAGCAGCATTTCTATTGGGCCTATATCCCAAAGAAATCATAAAGGAACGAAAGGGCCCCACATGTGCAAGAATGTTTGTGGCAGCCCTTTTTGTAGTGGCTAGAAACTGGAAACTGAAATGGATGCCCATCAATTGGAGAATGGCTGAATAAATTATGGTATATAAATATTATGGAATATTATTGTTCTGTAAGAAATGAACAGCAGGACGATTTCAGAGAGGCCTGGAGAGACTTGCATGAAGTGATGCTGAGTGAAATGAGCAGAACCAGGAGATTATTATACACGGCAACAACAATAGTATATGACAATCAATTCTGATGGACATGGCTCCCTTCAACAATGAAATGTTTCAAATCACTTCCAATTGTTTACTGAAGATAGCCATATACACCCAGAGAGAGGGATGTGAAATGTGGATCACAACATAACATTCTCATACTCTTGATTGATGTTTGCTTACATTGTGTTTCCTTTATCTGATATGTCTTTTGTGTAGATACGATTTTTCTTGCACAGCAATGATAAGTTTGGAAATATGTATACATATATTCGATTTGCCAAATATTTTAACATAATTAACATGTAGTGGATATCCTGCCATCTAGGGGAGGGGTGGGGAGTTGGGGGGAAAAATTTGTAACAGAAAGCTATGTAAGGGTTAATGTTGAAGAATTACCCACACATATGTTATGCAAATAAAATTTTAAAAAAAGAATAAATGTATTTACATTTTAAGTAGGAAAAAAAATTTATCCAAGGATCAAAGTCAAGCTCATTGACCTACAGTTTATAGATGTTATTCTCTCTCTTTTTTTTTAAAGTCATATTTGCTGTTTTCTAATCTTGTGGCATCTACCACATTTTACATGATCTTTCATATCTCTAACAGTGGGCCAACAGTCATGTTTATTAGTTCTTTCAGGACCCATAGGATTTAGTACATTTGGGTCTGGTGACTTGAATTCACTAAAAACAACTCTGTGATTTCCTAGTTCCCCTGAACTTGTTTTGGATATTTTCTTTCTGTACTTTTTATTCTGTCCTTTCAAAAACAAAGATAAGCTTTCTTTGCAGAAAAAAAATCTAATAATAACTGAGCATTTCTATCTTCATTCTGGGGTCAATTATCAGCATCCTATTCACTCCATGCATAGGTCCTATCTTTGACCCTTTTCAACTTCATAATACAAGTAAAAAATAAAAATAAAACCTTTATGTTTTCTTCAGTTACTTTCACCAATCTCAGCTTATTCCAGTACATTTCTTAATTAAATCTAAATTGGTTGCTGAATTCATTTTTGTCTCTTGTGACAAGTAAAAATTTCCATCTTAAATAGAATCATTTCCCTTTGAGTTCAGAATTCCATTCTTGAACATCTTCTATCCTTCCTAGATCTAGATTCCATAACATGTTAGTGGTACAGAATGCTCCTCCAGTCAAAGCTTTCACTCTACAAGTTTCAGTCTTAACTTTGAAGCTAACTTTGCCTTCTTACAAGACTTTAAGTTCCTCATATTTGTTGCTTAAGCATCTGGACATTGGAGCTTAGATACTTGAGACTATAGGTTTTCTACTTGTTACTTCTTTGGATTCTGTCTCAGACTTCTGGTTATGTTGATTTCTAGTCTTCTTTCTTCATGAAAGATAGCTACTCAAGGAACACATAGTCCTTTTTTGGTTCAAGATTATGATTTGATAAGAGTACCTCCCAGTATGAAAACTCATTCCATTAACACAGATTAAGATCTATCTGTGTCTTAAAGTTTTTGAGAGTTCCTTAGGGATTCTGAGAGGTTAAGTGGCTTGCCTTTGATCATACAGCTAGTAAATATTTTAGGGCATGAGCCTGAGTCTTCCTGACTTCAAGACTCCAAGTTCACTATTCAATGCAAAATTCTGCCTCCCTAAGCTTTTAGTATACTGAGTTAAATCTTGAAACCATGGGAAATTCTCAGGGAATAGCTTGCAGATTCAATTTCCTGAATGCATACACTGACCCTTCCCTTCTTCAATAAGAATTAACTTGTGTCTCCATATTTTGATTTATGGTAAAGTCAGAGAGAGAGAGAGAGAGAGAGAGAGAGAGAGAGAGAGAGAGAGAGAGAGAGTGAGAAGGAGGGAGGGAAGGAAGGAGGAAGGAAGAAAGGAAGGGAGGGAGGGAAGGAGGAAGGGAGGAAGGGAAGGAGAGAGGAAGGGAGGGAGAGAGGAAGGGTGGGAGGGAGGGAGGGAGGACAAAGGAAGGAAGGAAGGAAGGAAGAAAGGAAGGAAGGAAGGAAGGAAGGAAGGAAGGAAGGAAGGAAGGAAGGAAGGAAGGAAGGAAGGAAGGAAGGAGGGAAGAAAGGAAGGGAGAAAGAAAAAACTGTTCAAATAATATCAGTTATTTCTGTGGTGATAAATAGTATTTTATAGCATGAATCTTTGGGATTATCTTGGATTGTTGTATGGCTGAAAATGGAACACTTCATCATACAATATTGTTGGTAGTGTGTACAATGTTTTCTTGATTCTATTCACTTTACTTTGCATCATGTCTAGTGAGGTTTTCTGAAATCATCCAGCTCATCATTTCTCATAGCATAATAATATTTGATCATAATCATATACCACAGCTTGCTCAACCATTTCTCAATTTATAGGCACTCCCTCAATATCCAATTCTTTGTTACCACAAAAAGAATTGCTATTAATATTTTTATACAAGTAGGTTCTTCTTCTTCTTCTTCTTCTTCTTCTTCTTCTTCTTCTTCTTCTTCTTCTTCTTCTTCTTCTCTCTCTCTCTCTCTCACGCACACAAACACACACACACACACACACACACACACACAGGCCTAGTAGTGGTATTGCTAGATCAAAAAGTATACACAATTGTATAGCCCTTTGGGCATAATTCTAAATTGCTCTCTAGAATAGTTGACTCCACTAACAATGCATAACTGCATTTCCAGTTTTCCTACATCTTCTCAAACATTTATCATTTTCTTTTTTTGTCATATTAGCCAATTTTACAAGTATGGCATTTCAGAGTTATTTTAATTTGCTTTTTTTCTAATCAATAATGATTTAGAACATTTTTTCATATGATGACAGATAGTTTTAATTTCTTAGAAAGCTGCCTGCTGGTATCCTTTGATAATTGCGTAGGGTCACACAGCTAATAAATGTTTGAGTCCAGATGTGAACTTAAATCTTTCTGATTGAAGCTCCAGCATTTTATCTACTGTGCTACTTAGCTGTCTATCTGTCTGTCTGCCTGTCTCTCTCTCATAAAGAAACAAGCAAAAACAATAGCATAGTGTTTCATAAACCTCAAAATCTCAAATACTATGCTATGAACTCGGTATTTGATAAAAACTACTAGGAAACTGGATAATAGTCTGTCAAGAATTTGATTTAGAGCAATATAATTCACTGCACTCTAAGATAAACTCCACATGGATACGTGACCCAGATGTAAAAATTGTTTTAACAAATTTGAGGATTAAAAGGAATATATGTTTCGATATTTGAATGGGAAGATTTCATGTTAGAGAGCTTCCATGATAAAATGCACAAGTTTGATTATATCAAATTTAAAATGTTTTTACACAGATTTAATGTTATAAAAATTAGAGGAAAAACATGACTGGGGAAAATATTTGCAACAAGTTTTCTGAAAAAGATCTCATATTCAAAAAACATAAGAAAATGATTCAAATTTGTATGACAAAAACCATTCCTTAGCAGTTAATTGGTCAAATCAAAAGATTGAACCAGTAATTTCCTAAGGAAGAAATCCAAGCTATCAACAATTACATTAAAAAATTCTCCAAATTCTTAATAATTAAAGCAGTTTTGAGGTTCCATATAAAATTTACATTTTCTCCCTCATACTGGCAAATATGACAAATGCTGGAGAGGAAATGGGAAAATAGACCCATTAATGCATTGCTGAGAGTATTTTCAATTGGTTGAGCCATTTTGGACAACAGTTTGAAACTGTACCTGGAAAATTACCAAAGTTTGGATTCAGCTATACTGCTTGTAGGCCTTTACTCCAAAGAAATTTTTAAAAGAGGAAAAGGATCTCTCTATACAAAAACTTTAAAAGTAATTATTTTCATGATAGCCCCAAAATGAAAATTAAAAGAGTATACTCCTACTGGGGAATGGCTAAACAAATTGTGGTATGTAAATATAATGGAATGTTTTTATGCCATAAAAAAATCAATGGCATGGGGCAGTGAGGTGGCACAGTGGATAGAGCACCAGCCTTGAAGTCAGGAGGATCTGAGCTCAAATCTGGTATCAGACACTTAACACTTTCCTGGTTGTGTGACCTTGGGCAAGTCACTTAACCCCAATTGCCTCCGAAAAAGCAAAAAAAAAAAAAAAAAAAAAAAAAAAAGGTATAAACAATTTCAGAGGAAATTTGCAAGATCTTTATGGACTAATGCAGAGTGTAGCTAATAGAACCAAAAGGGAAATTTATACAATAGCAATATCAAAGAGAAAAATCACCTTGAAAGATGTTATAACTGATTAACACAATGATAAAAGTCCAAAAGAATGAAGATATTACACTCTACACACCTCCTGACAATTGATTACTTAAAATTAAATAAATAGAAATATGCTGCTAATATGGGAAGTTATTTTTCTTGGCTGTACAATTATTTATGGAGGATTTTTTATTTATTTAATGGGAGATAGAAGAGATCACTTAATTTAAAAAAATAATTACAGTTACCAACTATTTAAAAGATAGGAAAAAAAACAAAATAGTGACAACAGAAAAAAATCAAAAACATGTAGGAATAAGATGCATGTACATATTATCCCTGTCATCCTGTTTCCTCCTCAAGTTGTCCCAGGAGGTTTCAGTTATCCCCAGTAGTTTCAGTAAACCCTCAGAAAATGAGTTTTCATCTCAATATTTTTATTCAAATATAAAAAGCATGTCCCCTGAATATTGAATATAAAAATAATAGTAGGATATTGTATTTATCTAAGGTCATTTCTATTTCTATTAATAAGATGAAAGAATAATCTACTGTGTTAGAGCTGGAGAAATTTTATAGACAAAACCAATGTTCATGATTACCTAGACATAATACTGATGTACAAAATAATTTAAGAACAATATTTTAACATATACCTATACCAATAACTCATAAACTCAAATCTATATGGAATAAAAGTTACCAAAGTATAAAAACTCTATATTCCTTTTTTTTTCTGCTGAGGCAATTGACGTTAAGTGACTTGCGCAGGGTCCCACAACTAGGAAGTGTTAAGTGTCTGAGACCAGTTTTGAACTCAGGTCCTCCTGACCTCAGGGCTGGTGCTCTATCCACTGAGCCACCTAGCTGCCCCTATATACTTTTTTTTTTTTTAAATCAAGGTTATTACACTGGTAGAGGAGAGTAATTTCATTCTTCGTAAGGTTTACCTACATTTTAGCAGAGAATTTAATAAGCAAGCTAATTTTGAGCAGACCGAAAAATGTTTATTAGAAAATAATGTTGTTAGTTTATATCGACTAATTAACTGATTTAATAGGAAAGTTCAATGTTATCTTGAAAGAATCAGAGTAGAGTGTCTCAAGGATCTCCATTTTCTCTGTGCTCCTAATCATTTTTATCAGTGATTTAGATAAAGATATACATGTCATAATTAAGAGGTATAGCTTATATATTGTATGACAGTCATACTCCAAAAAGATCTCAACAACTAAAGAACTGGTGGGGTAGAGGGGTATCCTTTGATTGGGGAAATGACTAAAACAAATTATATATGTAAATATAAGATTTATAATAGAATAGAATATAAATAGAATAAGAGAAGATTATAATAGTATAATAATTGTGTATGTAAATAAGTTTTACATATATAATTATTTTTAGTAATTCCCTAATCAAGGGCATCCATGCTGCCCCACAGATTTCTTTGGCTATAATAAGATTTTATGTTATAAAAAGACAAAAATGAAAACTCAGAGAAATATGGAAAAAAATTTTATTTGCATCGATGTTGATACATAACAAAGTAAGAAGAAATAATGGAAAGATTATACAAGATTATGAGAATGTAAGAAAAACAATATTAAGAAGTTCTATGATATTATGAAGATTGGTGAAATCAGAACCAGTCTATTTAGACAGTTCTGTATTTTCTTTATCATTAGAATACTTTGAGTTCTGTTATCAAAGTTTCATTTTTGAAACTACTCCTCATGACCTAACTTATTCTTGTAGAATTTCTGGTCACAGGATTCTTCCTATCTGAATTGTTTGAAACCTGCTCTCATAAATTCATAAAAAAATGAAATTATGGTATCTCCTCCATAACCCTCATGAGCCCTAAAATGGTGTGCCATTGCTTTTAGAAGTGTTAGCATTTTTATCTCCACAACTGGTTCTTTTTTAATGGCCAGAATAGCTTTCTTTTTGTTACTATATCCACTTTTTTAAAAAGTGAAATAATTATCAAAGCAAGTCTAAAATGTTTTAGTTATGCTACTTTTATCAAAGAGAGCTCTAACAGATACCTAGATAGACAAATCCCCCAATTACTATTATATATCTTCTTCCCACAAAAACTTCATGACCTATTTCTTAAACTCGGCAATCATTTTTTTATACTTTCTGGGCAGTCTGTATGTAATACACTCGTACCACTATACCTCCTCTGTTTTCCCCTCCATTTATCCTCACTCAAATGTTTTCCACCATTGTTTTTTATTCTGTCTTTGTATTTCTTTTTATCTAAAGTATTTCACTCAAATATGACTTTCTACCATATCTACTACATCATATGATTCTAAGTCACAAGTGGGTCAATGAGGTGGTAATTTATCTTTTGTTAAAATTTGTAGTTGGTTTTTGTTTGGTTTATTGCCCATATTGACATCAGAGACTATGAACAACATTATTTCCTCTTTGTAGGTATTTTCTGCTATAGTCATCTTCATTATTCTTTATTATGTATCTCAAATTTATTCCTTTCTTTGGTATATTTTGCCAGTTATATGTGAGCAGTTTTTCCCTCTTCATTAATTTATATTACTAATAGTAATAGTAGCAGCAGAAATATTAGTAGTGGTGGTGGTGGTAGTAGTAGCAGTAGTAGCAGTAGTAGTAGTAGTAGTAGTAGTAGTAGTAGTAGTAGTAGTAGTTGACATGTGCATAATGCTTTAGATAATGTATCTCAGACCTTCTTGGGTATTCACTCTAACACTAGCTGTATGGTATACATGATGGTATGTCAGTAACATTTACTTTTAGAATGTAATATTTTTGTTTTACTTTGTTTAGTATTCCTTTCCCAGATCTGTTACTTAATTTATGCTGTAGAAAACTTATCAGGTGATCTCAGATCTGGAAGGAACTTTGTTCACAGTTTAGTCCCTAACTGAACTAGGAATTCTCTTTATATATGCCCAAACTGTGAACACAATCTCTCTGAATGTTAGTCTCTAATGGCATGGAATTCATTATTTCCATCAGCACTCTATTCCATTTTCAGGAAAAAGAAAATTATCAAACAAAAAAGGTAATCAGCTAGAATTTATTTGTTGCTAAGTTATGGTGCTACAAAGAAAGTAGAAAAACAATCTGCACTTTCAAAGAAGTCATAGTCTATGGAAGACAATATATAAACAAGTATGTACAAAAATAGACAGAAAGAAAACATAGATATATGGATGGAAGGATGGATAGATGATAGATGGCAGATAGATGTATATATATATATATATATATGTACATATGATAAATTGGAGATAATCAACAGGGGGAAAGCATTAACATTAAAGAGGATCAAGAAAGACTTTTTGTGAGAAATGAGATTTAATCTGAGACTTGAAGCAAGTCAGAAAAATCAGGAGATGAGAAGGGAAAGACTTTGAAGTATGGAGGACAAATAGCCAAACTACCCAAAGTCAGGAAATGGAGTATTTTATACAAAGAATGGCAAAGAATCCAGTGTCACTAAATAGGAGAATGAGTGTATGTGTGTATATATGTGTATATGGATATGCATATACATATATATGGGTAAAAGAGAAACAGAGAGATAGAAAGGGAAGGGGAGAGAGAGAGAAGAAAGAATGGGAAAAAGGGAAGGAAAGGGAACAGGAAGAGAGAGCAAAGAAGGAAAGAGAGAGAGAAAAAGAGAAAGTCATACAGAGACAGAGAGACAGAAACAGACAGAAATTGTGGTTAAGAGAGGATGGAGGAGAGAGGATTATAAGGTGTAAGAAAACTAGAAAGGGATCAGGATCTTCATAAATCAGAGGATATAGTATTTTTCCCCATTGGTCCTAATTCTCACCTCTAGAGCCTCAGTAGAATAATAATCCTTCTACTGCATCATGATCTATCTTCACATATTTAAAGACTGATTTCTTCCTTTCATCTTCATTATAGTCTAACCTCTCATATAACAAGGGTTTGAGCTACTCCTTTTCCCTCTCCAACACTACTTTGCTTTGCATACTTTCCTCTGACTTAAGTTGAACTGTATATCTTCCCTAAAACATGGTTACCCAAATGGGACTCACCAATCCAGGTGTGTCTGATGAGGATAGAGTACAATAGCAATAGCTCCTATGTAGATCAAATGAAATAAGATATGTAAAATGTTTTGTAAAGCTTAAAACACATAGATGTCAGCTATGATAGTTACAGTAAATCACAATAAAGGCCTCTTAAATATTTAACCCTATGCTATGTTCCAGTCTCTCTAAATATAACCCAAAATTATATCAGCTCTTTTGGCAAGCGTAAAGAACTGCTGATTCTTTTTTTTGAGCCCTTTAGTTGTTAGTATTCTTTTATTTTTCTCCCTTCTATTAATCTTATTGATACTTATTTTATTGATACTTTATAGGTGTTATCCTTCCCTGGGTATAATGTAAGCTCTTTGAGGGCAAGGACTGTTTTTCTTTTATCTTTGTGTCCCCAACCCCATGATTGTAATGCTAGATGAATGTCTGATGGGTTAGGATAGATTCGATTAATTTGTATTGAGCTTGCATTTTCATCAATAATTTGTATTGAGCTTGCATTTTCATCAATAATCCAGGACTTTTTTCTTTTGATTTCTTATAATTTTATAAGAAAAACATTAGGCATCAATGAAAACATATTTTAATAATTATTTTAATTTAATTTATTTTAGTGCACAAAGAATCAAAACACCTTTTAAGTCCCTGTTCTATGTATCCATCAGAGGGAGACTTTTATCCATTCATTCCCATTCCTTGGTTAATGGCAATTTTAGCTGATGCCATTTTGTAAACAAAGGATTAACTTTTGGGTAACATCAACAGAAGTAAGACCATGAAACATGATGCTGGGTACAGCATCAAAAAATCATTTACTACTTAATAATGGGTGATTATGTTCACATCTTGTACAATTCCTCCTCAGTTTACTAAGAGGAAAATCTAAAAAGCTCTAGGAATATACTTGTCCAAGGTCACCTAGGTAATAAGTGTCAAAGCCAACCTTTAAATTCAGGTCTTCTGACTTGAAGTCCTATGTTTTTGTTTACTGAATCGTTATATTGCTGTGGACTCTTATTGAAACCAGAAGCTGAGAATCATTTCCTTTTGCTGCTTAAATATCTGTTTCCTCTGTAAGATTTCTGAGGTTCTCTTTCCATGTGCCAGGGTGCAAAAATTACTGAGTTATTTTGAGATAGCCATATGGAAATCTAAAGGGATTCTAACAGATTCATTTATGAGATTCAGTTCTATAAAACCATAAGCTAAATTTGCTGATTTACATATCACAGTTAACAAATATTTTCGAAGCTAGTAAAATGTTATAATGAAACAGCCATGAGTCAGCATTTAATCCCCTCTAACATAAATCTGAGAGCACCCTTGCCAATTTCCTTTAAGTCAATATATTTTAAAAACACTATGGCTATATAATATTCCAGTTCATTTCACAGCTGTCACTGTGCTTAGGCCCAGCAGCTGGAAAAAAGGACAACTCGTCACACCTCAACTTTGAATTTCCTGCCTTTTATTTTTTCTGTGTGTGTCGCAGCCTTGATGTTGTTTAAACAGCTCTGTCTATTTGATTTCCTCCTTCTCTGCACAAAGCCCAAACAATTAAAGAAAAAAAAAAAGGCAACTCATCCTTCACAGCTGGTTATAAAAGTGTGTTCTTGAGCGAGAACTGAATCGGCTCACTTATCTGCACACATAAATATGTATTTAGGCATTTTAATTGACTGCTATTTATTCAGTTAAATAGTTTCTGGGACAGAAACCTACAATAGAGGCTAGATGGATGTCCTTTGTCTTTAAAGATGACATTACTGATAGTGATGTCTATATGTGAACACAGATGGAGCTGAAAGGACTTAGTGTCCCTTCCAAACTCCACATAAGCCTGTCCTGTGCAGTTTTTGATTTCTTAGGACTATTAATTTGCCTTGAACCTTTGAATGCTATCATTTTAAAACTATAGAATGAGCCCAGAAGTTAGTTAGCCACACCAATCACCCAAAGTGAGACTCTTCTCTACAGCATTTCTGGCAAATGACCATCCAGTCTTTCCTTGAACACCTCCAATAATGAAGGACTTAGTACTACTGAGGTAGCTAGGTGGACAGCAGATAAATAAAAGTGCTGGATTGGTAAACTAGCCTCCATTTTATTATTTGTAAAACAGGGAAAATTATATATCTATTTCAGAGGGTCATTGTGAAGATTAAATGAAATAACATACAACAATTTGCAAAGTACTATGTAAGTGTCAGCTGTCATTATTGTTATGAGTTGTTCATTCCCATTATCAATAGCTCTAATTTGACTCTTCTTTAATTTCCATATATTTTAGTCTTGAGAGTTAACTACAATAAATCATCTTTCATCCACATTAAACCCTTTCAAATATTTGAAGACACTGAAATTATTGTTTCCCTTCTCTTCTTTAAGTAAAAGTCTTAGTTCTTACACAATGCTTCATATGTGTTCAATTCCAAATGTTTTACTTTTCTTATTGCTCCCCTCCAGATTAAGATAATTTGTTAATGTGTCTCTTAAAATCTGGCACCTAGAACTGAAAACAAAATCCAGTTATAATCAGAGTAGCATGGAGTGCAGTTGGACATCCCTTAATCTAAATGTAAGGTTTCTATTAAGATTTACTAAAGTGAAATCAATCAATAAGTATTTATTAATGTTTATCATGAGGAAGGGAGAAAAAGAAGGACAGAAGTACAGAGGGAGGGAGAAAGGGAGGGAGGGAAGGAAAGAAGGAAAGAGGGAGAGAGGGAAAGAGGAAGAGAGGGAGAAAGGGAGGGAAGGAGAGAGGAAGGGATGGAGGAAGGGAGGGAAGAAAAGAGGGAAGAAAGGAGAGAGAGATAGGGAGGAAGAGAGAGCGGGAGGGAGGGAAAGAGGGAGGAAAGTAGAGAAAGAGGGAGGGAAAGAGGGAGAAAGGGAGGAAGGAAAGAAGGAAAGAAGGAAAGAAGAAAAAGAGAGAAAGGGAACAGGAGAGAGGGAGGGAAGGAGGAAAAAAGGTGGGAAGGAAGGGAGGAAGGGAAGGAGGGAGATTGATGGCAGCAGCAGCTTCTGGAACTCTCAGCCTATAGACAGTAAGGGGGTCAGGCAACTGTTCAAAAAGAGATTTCAGTGGACCCTTTGGTCATTCTTGAAGATCCTGTTGCATTGTCCATAAGAAGTTCTTGGTCACAGATTCAGAGCAAAGAGAACTTCTACTGCTTGGGGCAAAAGTGGAACAGAGGCCCTGATCAAAGTTCTATGGTGATGAAGAACAGTGCTTATATCCCACAAGGAATCAGGAGCTCTGCTATCAGTTCCAATGCAGAAATGAGCACTAACCTTTTCAGTTAAGTGAAAAGGGGGCCAAGTCATCATACCAGGGCCAAGATGAGCACGGATACTTGTGACTACAGAGTAACAAGGTCCCTTCCTGGGTAAAGACCAGAGCACAGGCCAGGAGAATACTGACCACACTTTTCCTTAGATAAGACCATCTTGGAAGCACCAAAAACTTATAGAACCCCAGAACTATCTCCGAAAACATAAAGTTAAAAGCCAAGAAGCAGATTGGAAAAACAAGCAATCAACAACCACAAAAAGAACCAGACCATTAAAATGTTATTATAGTGACGAGAAAGATCAAGACACAAACTCAGAAATAAAGATGTCAAAACAGCAACAACCAAAGTCTCAAAAGAGGAAAAAAAACAATCCTGTAAATTGCATACAAGCTCAATGAGAATTTCTGAAAGAACTCAAAAAGAATTTTAAAAATCAAATAAGAGGTAGAGGAAAAATTGGGCAAGGAAATATGAATAATACAAGAAAGTTAGAAAAAGAGAGTCAACAGCTAGACAAAAGGAGCACAAAAATATTGAAGAAAATAAAAATACTTAAAAATAGAATTGGCTAGAGAATGGAGCAGGCTTGGTTTTGGAGCCTCTAGAGTCGGCTCTGTTTCTGGGAAAGTCACTTAAAGTTGATGAGCTCCATTTTTTTAAATCTAGAAAATGGGATGACAAAACCCACCCTACCATAGGAAAAACCACCTAAGACAATGAATATGTATGTGAAAAAATAAGACTGTTCTCATGATCACTCTAAGGCTTGACATATACTATCTTCTTTGGTCTTCATAATAATCCTAAGAGATAAATACAATTGTGACCCCATTTTATAGATGAAGAAACTGAGACTCAGAGAATATGGGTGACTTGCCCGGGATCATGTAGCTAAGGGTCTAAGGGAGGTTTCAAATCCAGGTCTTCCCAATGTCAAGATCAGCAATCTGCCCACTATACCACCTGCTACCTATGGTCATCTGCCATCTGGTCAACAAATAACCAAGGAAAAGATGAAGCAGATATTCAGCAAGAGTGAAGAGACAATCAATGGTAGCTGATATCCCCTCTACATGCTGGCTGTAGCCCCGAAGGTAACTATGAAGACAGATGGCTTAAGGAGGACAAACATGGATGGGCAGCAACCTGAATCAAGGCTGGGAATCTTCCAGCATTCTATGATGAGATATCCCTGGCTTTGGATTCAAATCCCCCCTCCCCCATACAATCACCATTTGTTTGATCTTGGACAAATCTGTCTGTAACTCTGGGTCTGGGCTTCCTCTTCTGTAAGATGAAAAGGTTGCACTGAATGATCTTTCAGGTTTTTTCCAGGGCTAGATCCAAGAGTCCCACCCACACCACTGAGTTTCCCCCACACTCAGGAGAATACAAGAATAACAAGGCTATCAGAAGAAAGACATTTGATTTCTGCCTGAAAGAAAACTCTCAACATTCAGAAAAGCTACAGAGCAGGGAAGAGGGAAGGAAAGATGATGGAAAGACAAAAATCAACAATATCTACTTGTTTTCTGTCATATTAATTTCCAATTTTCCCAGCAGTTTTTGTCAAATAATGAGTTCTTATCCCAAAAGCTGGGGTTTGGGGTTAGATTACTATAGTCTTTGACTATTTTGTCCTGTAAACCTACTGTATTTCTTAGCCAGTAACAAATTTTTTTTTTTTTGCTTTTTACTGAGGCAATTGAGGTTAAGTGACTTGCCCAGGGTCACACAGCTAGGGAATGTTAAGTGTCTGAGACCAGATTTGAACTCAGGTCCTCCTGACTTCAGGGCTGGTGCTCTATCCACTGCGCCACCTAGCTGCCCCAGTAACAAATGATTTTAATGATTGCTGCTTTATAATATAGTTTTAGGTCTGGTACAGCTAGGCCACCTTCATTTGCATTTTTTTTCATTAATTCCCTTGAAATTCTTGACCTTTTGTTCTTCCAGATGAACTTTGTTATTATTTTTTCCTAGCTCTGCAAAATAATTTCTTTGGCGTTTGATTGGTATGGCACTGAATAAGTAGATTAATTTAGATAGTATTGTCATTTTTATTATATTAGCTCAGCCTACCCATGAGCACTTCATATTTTTCCAATTGATTAGATCTGACTTTATTTGTTTTGCAAAGTGTTTTGTAATTGTGTTCATATAGTTCCTGATTTTGCCTTGGCAGGTAGATTCTCAAATATTTTATACTATCTACAATTATTTTAAATGGAATTTCTCCTTAATATCTCCTTGTTTTCAAGCTTTCATCTTTGTGGCAGAGCCAGTCTGGAGCATTCTGAGAGATGCCCACCTGCCTGATCCAAATTTTGCTGGGTATATCAGTGAGGGGAATGTGAGGAACAGGTCTCTGAGACAGACCTGGCTGCAGATCAAACAACTTAGAAGTAAGAAGACTCTTCCCAGGAGATTTGACCGCAAGAACAGTTCATAAATACCACTGAATTGAGCACAAATGGGTGGTTACTGCGCCTATGGAGAGACCCCTTGCTGATGAAAACATCAAGCTCTTCTGATAGATATGCCAAAGATGCATTAGCTATGATTAACATCAGTTCCAAATCCTGCCACTATTCCTCCCCACTACCACCATCAGGTGCCCAGTAGTAACATAGACACAACCCTGGACTTTCTGGGGCTCCTGCCAAGCCATTACAGAGGAACCTGCCCAGGGAAGGGAATCACATGCCTGTTGTCTAAAGATCAGTTTTATGCAGTGTGGAAGGGTTTGACATTAAGGTGATTGAAGCAGATGAATTGCTCCTTTACAATTGTTCTCCAAGACTTTGGGCAGTGGCATAGAAATGTTGCAGCCTACACTGGTGAAGGGAAGCCCCCATGTCAATGAGACCCTCACTCTAGGGAGGTGTGCCATCTTGCAGAGAGGCACCTAGCCAGGCTACAACAAGAAGCATTACAAGGGTTGTACCATATGACTATAACTGGTGCCCAGTCCAGTGCCTTTCCCCCTGCCTTGGGTACCAAATGGAGGGATATTGGAAAACTGGAACACTAATGCATTGTTGGTGGAATTGTGAACTGATGCAATCATTCTGGAGAGCAATTTGGAACTATAACCAAAGGGCAATATCGCTACTAGGTCTGTAATCAAAAGAGATCATAAAAGAGAGAAAAGGGCCCATATGTGCAAAAAATATTTGTAGCAGTTCTTTTTGTGGTGGCAAAAAACTGGAAATTGAGGGGATGCCTATGAATTGGGGGAAGAATGGCTGAACAAGCTATGGTATATTATTGTATTTGAATATTTTTATTCTACAAGAAATGATGAGCAAGTTTTTGTAGTGGCAAAGAATTGGAAAATGAATAGATGGTCAGCAATTGGGGAATGACTGAATAAGTTATGATATATGATGATGATGGAATATTATTGTTCTATAAAAATGATGAACAAGCTGATTTTAGAATGACCTAGAAAGATTTACATGAACTTATGTTGAATGAAACAAACAGAACTAGAAAAACATTGTACACAGCAACAGCAAAATTGTGCAATAATCACCTATGACAGACTTGGTTCTTCTCAGTAGTTCAGTAATCCAAATCAATCCCAAAAAACTTTGGATGGAAACCATCATCCACATCCAGAGAGAGAACTATGGAGACTGAATGTAAATCAACAATGCTATGTTCACTTTTTTTCCTTTTTCTTTTGTTTTTCTTTCCCATGTTTTTTACCTTTTGTTCTGATTTTTCTCTCTCAACATGATTTATAAAGAAATATGTAAAAAAGGTATATGTACAAACAAAAATGTTTTTACATATAACTGGGGAAAATAAGAATTAAAAAAAGAAAAGATTTCAGAAAAAAACTGGACTTAGATGAACTGATGCTGAATGAAGTGAGCAAAACCAGGAAAACATTGTACACATTAAGAGTAACATTGTGTCATGATCAACTCTGAAAGACTTAGCTTTTCTCACAGCAATATAATGATCTAAGACAATTCCAAAAAACTCATGGTGGAAAATATCCACATCCAGAGAAAAAACCATTGAGTTTAACTGCAGATTGAAGCAGACTATTTCACTTAAAATTTTTTTTATTTTTTATTTCTCATGGTTCCCCCTTTTATTCTGATTCTTTTTTCATAACATGGCTAATATAGAAATATGTTTAAAATGATTGTACTTGTATAGTCTATATCAGATTGCTTGCTGTCTTGAGGAGTGAAAGGGGGATGGAGAAAAATTTGTATCTCAAAATCTTACAAAAATGAATGTTGAAAATTAAAATAAAATACTATTAAGTGGGAAAAAATGGCCAGATAATAAATAAAGGCATAATTGGCCAACTGCAGGAAAAAGAGGTACAAAAATCCACTGCAAAAAAATAATTCTTTAAAAATTAGAATTGACCAAGTAGAAACTAATTACTCCATGAGACATCAAGAAACAATCAAACATAATCAAAAGAATGAAAAAACAGAACATATGAAATATCTTATTGAAAAATCAAGTGATGAAAAAAAGATTAAGGGAAAATAAATCAAGAATTATTGAATTACCTCATATCCATGATCAAAGTAAGAGCTTACACATCATCTTTCAAGAAATTGTGAAGGAAACCTACTCTATTATCCCAGATTTAGAGAGTAAAAATGAATTTAAAGAACCTACTTATCACCTTCTGAAAGATATCCCAATATAAAAACTCCAAGGAATATTATAGCCAACTCCCAGAGCTCCCAAATCAAGGAGAAAATTTTGCAAATAGACAGAGTCACATTTTTCCATTTTTCATAGAGCCACAGTCAAGATCACATAAGATTTATCAGTTTCCATATCATGGAATTGGAAGTCCTGAAATATAATATTCTGGAAGACAAAGAAGTTAAGATTACAATGAAGAACCAGCTCTCTAGCAAAACTAAGTGTAATCCTTTAGAGGAAAATTGATATTCAATGAATAAGAGAATTTTTAAAGATTCCCGATGAAAAGATCAGAGCTGAATAGAAAATATTTCATTCAAACACGAGATATAGAAAGGTAAAAAATCACAAAATATTCAATAAGGTTACGCTGTTTACCTGCCTAAATGGGAAGATATTTCCAACTCTCAAGAGTCTTATCATTATTAGGGAAGTTAGAAGGGATATACATAGAAGAAATAGGTGGGATGATGGGATGATTTTTCAAATAATAAAATTAAGAGGTGAGAAAAAGGGATATACTTAGAGAGGGAGAAAGGGGAGATAAAATGGGAAAGAACATGTCACAAAAAAAAGAGGCATGAAGAGAAGAACCTTTACAGTGGAAAGGAAGATTGGGGGAGGTGAAAGGAAGATTGAACCTTACTCTCATTAAAATTGCCTCAAATAGGGAATAGCATACACACTGAGTTGGGTATAAAAACCTTATCTTATTCTAAAGGAAAGTAAGAAGAGAAGGGGATGAAAGAAGGGCTAGTTATTGGAGTGGACAATTGATTAAGAGAAGCAGTGGTCAGAAACAAAAAAGATTTTTGAGAATTGACAGGGAAATACATAGTAATCATAACTATAAGTGTGAATGAGATGAACTCACCCATAAAGCAGCAGTGGCTTGCAAAAGGGACTTTTTTTGCTATCCTGGAGGGATCCTCCAGGCACAACCAGAGAAGATGTAAAGAAAAACCTGGCTGGGTTAATCTATGTGAAGTGCAAACACCTCCAGATTAGCTCCTCAGAAACATCAAGTGGGGAGCCCTCAGGCTAATTGGATGTGGCTGGAGACTCAGCAAGAGCCACAGAAACTTTCACCTCTTGCACTTTTTATGGAGTTGGGTTTGCGTCTGAACAGAATGAGTGAACCCTGGCTGATCAGGAACACCAGGCCCAGCTGTGATGCTGAGACTCCGCCCTGGGCAAGAAGGAACCAGCACACCTTTAAGTGCAGAAGCAGAGAGACAGGGGTACAACTGGCTGCAGGCATTTGGTAGATGGTGGAGCTCTCAGTTTGGAGTTCTAGGTCAGAGGGGAGAGCTGAAGTAAAGTTTAAGGCATAATCCTCCCCCCCCATCCCATGATTAGCTGTATTTAACACTTATATCTCTTATTTTTAAAAAATGAAATGGCAAAGAAGAAAGAAGCGTACCTACCATACAAACTTACTAAAAAGCCTCTTACCTTAAAGAGTAACGTGAAATGGCTCCTTGCCCAGAAAAAATTTATAGAACTCAAAAAAAATTTTTAAAAATCAAATGAGAGACATTGAGGAAAAACTAAAAAAAATATATAAACATAAATATAAACCATTCAAGAAAAACAAGAAAATTATGGGAAAAAGTTAACCAATTAGGCAAGGAAATAGTCTCAAAAATCAAAATAATGCTTTGAAAATAAGAATTGGGCAAGAGGTAATGAAAGGGGGGAAAATGAATAAAACAAATAAGGTATACAGCAGAGAACAAAAGAAAAATTTCCAAGAAAGTAAAGATGGATCTTTATGAATATAATTTCTTCTATCGCTACTACTAGTAATATATATATATATATACATATATATAGTATCCACACACATATATATACTTACTTTCTTGAACTAGTGATTTGTTATTACACATATTTTGAGTCCTCTCTGATGCTCAAATTCTTAATATTGGAATGAATTATTCTTTAATGTTTGGTAGAATTCACTTGCAAATCCTTCTGGCTCTGGAGATTTTTTCTTAGGGAGTTGATTAATAACTTGTTCAATTTCTTTTTCTAAAATGGGGCTGTTTAAATAATTTATTTCCTCCTCTTTTAATCTGGGCAATCTATATTTTTGTAAGTATTCATCCATTTCACTTAGATTATCAGATTTATTGGCTTGTAATTGAATAAAATAGCTCCTAGTTATTCTTTGGTGGAAAGTTTGCTCTTTTCATTTTTAATACTAGTAATTTGATTTTCTTCTTTCCTTTTTCTAATAATATGAACTAAAAGTTTATCTATTTTATTGTTATTTTTATAAAACCAACTCTTAGTTTTGTTTATTAGTTCAATATTTTTTTACTTTCAAATTTATTAATCTCTCCTTGTATTTTCTGAATTTCAAATTTGATATTTAAATAAGGGTTTTAAATTTGTTCTTTTTCTAGCTTTTTTAGCTGCATGCTCAATTCATTGACCATGTCTTTTTCTATTTTATTCAAATAAGCATCTAGAGATATAAAATTTCCCCTAAAAACTGCTTTGGCTGCATCTCATAAATTTTGATATGTTGTCTCATTTTTGTTATTCTCTTGGATGAAATTATCTTTTTTTAATATATATTTTTAAATTTTTATTAATACCTTTTATTTGCAAAACATATGTATGGGTAATTCCTAAATATTAACGCTTACAAAGCTTTCTGTTACAAATTTTTCCCCCCTACTCCCCACCCCTCTCCTAGATGGCAGGATATCCACTACATGATAATTATGTTAGAATACTTAAGAAATCGAATATATGTATAGTTATTGCATCATTTTTTTGTGCAGGAGAAATCATATCTACAAGAAAGAATAATCTGATAAAGGAAATACAATGCAAGCAAACCTCAATAGAGAACATGAAAATGTTATGTTGTGGCCCACATTTCACATCCCTCTCTCTAGGTGTATATGGCTCTCTTCACCGAACAATTGGAACTGGTTTGAAAATTTTCATTGTGGAAGAGAGTGATCTCCATTAGAACTGATGCTCATATAGTATTGTTGTTGCCGTGAATAATGATCTCCTGGTTCTGCTCACTTCACTGAGCATTAGTTCATGCAAGTCTCTCCAGTCCTCTCTGAAATCGTCCTGCTGGTCATTTCTTACAGAGCAATAATATTCCATAACATTCATATACCATAATTTATTCAGCCACTCTCCAATTGATGGACATCTTGGATGAAATTATCAATTCATTCTATGATTTGTTGTTTTACCCAGTCTAGATTAGATTATTTATTTAAACTATTTAAAAAAATAGGGAAAGAAGGACTCCTACCAAATTCTTTTTATGGGTATTGATACCTAAACCAGGTAGGGTGAAAACAGAGAAAGAAAATTATAGACTAATTTCCCTAATGAATATTGATGCAAAAAATTTTAATATAAAATATTAGCAAAGAAATTATAGAAAGTCATCCTCAGGATAATACATCATGACCATGTAGGATTTCTATCAGGAATGCAGGGCTGGTTCAGTAGGAAAACTATTAGCATAATTGACTATATCAAGACTAAATTATTTAGTTTCCAATTAATTTTTGTTCTGTTTTCCCCTTGCTCTTTATTACATGTAATTTTTATTGCATCATGATCTGAAAAAGATGCATTTACTATTTCTGCCTTTCTGCATTTGATTTTGAGGTTTTTATTCTTTAATACATGGTCAATTTTTGTGTAGGTTCCATGTACTACCTAGAAAAAAAGTATATTTTTTCCTGTCCTCATTCAGTTTTCTCCAAAGTTCTATCATACCTAACTTTTCTAAAATTCTATTTACTTCCTTAACTTCTTTCTTATTTATTTTGTGGTTTGATTTATCTAGTTCTGATAGAGCAAGGTTGAGATCCCCCACTAGTATAGTTTTGCTGTCTATCTCTTCTTATATCTCTCTTAACTTCTCTAGAACAGATGCTATGCAACTATGCAACAAATAAGTGCATATTTGTTTAGTATTACTATTACTTCATTATCTATGGTACCTTTTAGCAAGAGATAGTTTCCTTCCTTATCTCTTTTAATTAGTTCTATTTTTGGTTTTGCTTTATCTGAGATCATGATCATTACTTTTGCCATTTTTATTTCAGCTGAAGCATAATATATTCTGTTTTTTTTACTTTTACTCTGAATATATCACTCTACTTTAAATGTGTTTCTTGTAAACAACATATTGTAGGATTCTGGCTTTAAATCCAGTCTGCTATCCGCTTTTGTTTAATGAAAGAGTTCATCCCATTCACATTGACAGCTAAAATTACTAATTCTGTATTTCCCATTATCTTATTTTCCCCAATGTATACTTTTCTCTTTCTTTTCTTTCCTTCCCTCATCAGTGTTTTGCTTCTGCCCTTCCCTTTTACAAGGGGGAGGACCCCCCTTTCTTACTTCTTTCCCCTTCTACTTCTGTTGTACCTTCTATTAGCCTCCCCTTTTCCTTTCCCTTTTCCCCTTGTACTTCCTTATAGAGTGAGACAAGTTTCTATATCAGACTAAATATGCCTGATATCCTTTCTTTGAGTAAAATCCAATGAAAGATCCTTGGCTGCAGTCCATTAAAATATTAGAAAAAAGAACAAATTAAAAACTCCCAATTAAACACCAAATCTGAAATTATGAAAATAAAAATAAAAAATTCTGAAAATAAAAGGGGTGATTAATAAAATTGAAAGTTAGATTTTTTTTGTTTATATAATAATAAATAATAATATAAATATAAAATAAATTATATAATAATAAGCAAAACTAAAGGTTGGCTTTGTGGAAAAAACAACAAAATAGATAAATCTTTAGTTAATTTGATTTCAAAAAGAAAAGAAGAAAATCAAATTGTTAATATCAAAAAAGGGTGAACTTTCTTCCAATGAAGAAGAAATTAGAGCAAAAGTTAGGAACTATTTTGCCCAATTATATGCCAATAAGTCTGATAATCTAAGTGAAATGGAGGAATACTTACAAAAATACAGATTTCCCAGATTAACAGAGGAGAAAACAAATTACTTAAATAGTCCCATTTTAGAAAAAAAAATGAAGAAGCTATTAATCAACTCCCTAAGAAAAAATCAGAGTCAGATGGATTTACATGTGAATTTTACCAAACATTTAAAGAACAACTAATTCCAATACTATGCAAACTATTTGAAAAAATAGGGAAAGAAGGAGCCTTAGCAAATTCCTTTCATGACACAGGTATAGTCTTGATATCTAAACCAGGTAGGGTGAAAACAGAGAAAGAAAATTATAGACCAATTTCCCTAATGAATATTGATGCAAAGATCTTAAATAAAATATTAGCAAAGAGATTATGGCAAGTTATTACCAGGATAATACACCATGACCAAGTAGGATTTATACCAGGAATACAGGATTGGTTCACTATTAGGAAAACTATTGCCATAATTGACTATATCAATAGCAAAACAAATGGAAATCATATGATTATCTCTTTTCTTCTTTTTTTATTTGGAAAAACAGTAAGGAAAAAAGGAAAGCAAAAAAGAAATACAAAATGAAATAAAACAAAGCAAAAGAGAACATTGTCGGGGCGGAGCCAAGATGGCGGAGTGAAAAGGTGACTCTCTGCCTCTCCTCCGATCTTCTCTCAAATCAACAATAAAATAAGCCTCTGAACTGATCTTCAAGTCAACGAACTCAGAAATATTTGGACACTTTTCTGAAGAACTTCATATCAGGTTTGTCTAACTCAGACAGAGATATAAATAGAGGACTCCTGTGTAGGTGGGAAGTGAGGGTGGGACTCAGCTCAGCTCATCCTGGCAGAAATTCCAAACTCCAAACTCCAAATTCCAAACACCTGGAGTTTATCTGAAGCACTCGGGACACTCTGCCCTGACTGGGGGCAGGTGTTCTGGCAGACTTGCCTTGTTTAAGGAGTAATTCAGACTTAGTCCTAGCCCCCACTGGCCCAGCACCTTAAGTTAATTCACCGAAGTGCCCCAGGGCATAGAATTTCAGCCACCTTTCAGTCGCTGTTTTTTTTCCCCCTACCTTAAAGAGATATCCACGCTGTCTAAAAAAAAAAAAATGAAGAAGCAAAAGAGAGCTCTCACCATAGACAGCTTTTATCAAGACAAAGAAGCCATGACCCCAGATGTTGAGGTTCCTTTAGACAAAATACCAGAAGAAGGTATTAGAGACCATCACTGGTCACTTTTTCAAAATGCCTTTCTGGAAGATTGCATAAAGAACCTCAAAAGAGAGCTGGAGGATAAATGGGAAAATAAACTGAAATCAGTGCAAGAAAGATATGATGCCCTGCAAGAGATATGAAAAAGACACCAATTTAAAATAAAATTAGTGAAGTGCAAAAAGAGTGCAATGTACAAAAAATTCAATTGGCCAGTTACAAAAGGAGCTTAAAAAGGTAACTGAAGAAAACAACACTTTAAAAATAAGAATTGAACAAATGCAAGTGAATGACTCACTAAGACTTGAAGAATCAGTCAAACAAAAACAAAAAAAATGAAAAATTAGAAGAAAATATGAAATATCTCCTAGGAAAAACAACTGACTTGGAAAATAGATCTAGGAGAGACAATCTAAGGATTATTGGACTTCCTGAAAGCCATGATGAAAAAAGAATCTAAACACTATCTTCCAGGAAATCCTGAAAGAAAACTGCCCTGAGATTGTAGAATCAAAAGGCAAAATCACCATTGAAAGAATTCACCCATCACCTCCTGAAAGAGACCCCAAAATTAAAACCCCAAGGAATATTGTGGCTAAATTTCAGGACTATAGCACCAAGCAACAGATTCTGCTAGCAGCTAGAAAGAAACAATTCAAATACCGAGGATCAATAATTAGAATCACACATGATCTGTCAGCCTCCACATTGAAGGATCAAAGGGCCTGGAACCAGATATTCCAAAGGGCAAAGGAACTTGGATTACATCCAAGAATAACTTATCCAGCTAGAATGAGCATTATCCTCCAGGGAAGGAGATGGTCATTCAATGATATAGGTGAATTTCACCTATTTCTAATGAAAAGACTGGATCTGAACAAAAAATTTGACCTCCAAACACAGAACTCAAGAGATGCATAAAAAGGTAAAAAGTAAAGGATTCTTGAGAACTTTATTTTTACTAGGGGGATACTTAAAGTTTGGGGGTATAATTAACTAGATATTACTTTGATAATATGAAAAAGAGAAGTAGAGGGGGAAAGGTTGTCATACTGGGGAAAAGAGGTAAAAAGTGGTAAAATAAGATCTAAAAAAAGGAGGTAAAAACAAGGTAAAATCACTTGAAGAGGCAAAGAAAACCTAATATAATTGAGAGAAAGAGGGGAGGGAGATGAGCATTGTGTAAATATTACTCTCATCAGGTTGGGCTCTAAAAGTGTATATCACACACTTGATTTCACATAGAAACTTGTCTGTTGCTAGAGGGAAGTGGGAGGGAAAGGAGGAAAAGTAAGGGGCAAACTAATAGAAGGGAAAATAGAAGAATCAGGGGAAAGGAGTAAAAACAGGGGGAGGGGATCTAAAGGGTGGAGTATTGTTTGGGGGAGGGGGTCATCAAAAGCAAAGTACTGAGGAGGGGGGAAGGGAGAAAGGGGAAAGGAAAGGGAAAAACATAACTTGGGTAAATAAGATGGCAGGAAATACAGAATTAGTTATTCTAACTGTGAATGTGAATGGGATGAACTCTCCCATAAAGCAGAAAGCAGATAGCAGACTGGATTAAAAACCAGAACCCCACAATATATTGTCTACAAGAAACACATCTAAAACATAGTGACACATATAGGATGAAGGTAAAAGGCTGGAGCAGGACCTATTATGCTTCAGGTGAACAAAAAAAAGCAGGGGTAGCAATCCTTATCTCAGATCAAGTAAAAGCCAAGATAGATCTAATCAAAAGGGATAAGGAAGGAAACTATATTTTATTAAAGGGTACCATAGATAATGTAGCAATATCAATATTAAATATATATGCACCAAGTGCAATAGCATCCAAATTCCTAGGGGAGAAATTAAGAGAGATGCAAGAAGAAATAGACAGCCAAATGATACTAGTGGGAGATCTCAACCTTGCTCTCTCAGAATTAGATAAATCAAACCACAAAATTAACAAGAAAGAAACTAGGGAGATAAACCAATTGTTAGAAAAGCGAGGTATGATAGATCTATGGAGAAAGTTGAATGGAGACAGTAGGGAGTTTACTTTTTTCTCAGCAGTCCATGGAACCTATACAAAAATTGACCATGTGTTAGGGCATAAAAACCTCAAAATCAAATGCAGAAAGGCAGAAATAGTAAATGTATCTTTTTCAGATCATGATGCAATAAAAATCACATGCAATATAAGGCCAGGAGAAAATAACCCAAAAGTTAATTGGAAATTAAATTATCTAATCCTGAAGAATGAATGGGTGAAAGAGCAAATCATAGACACAATCAATAATTTCATCCAAAAGAATGACAATAAGGAGACAACATACCAAAATTTGTGGGATACGGCCAAAGCGGTTATAAGGGGCAATTTTATATCTCTAGATGCTTACTTGCATAAAATAGAGAAAGAAAACATCAACGAATTGGACTTATTATTTAAAAAACTAGAAAAAGAACAAATTAAAAACCCTCAATTAATACCAAATTGGAAATTCTAAAAATAAAAGGAGAAATTAATACAATTGAAAATAAGAAAACTATTGAGTTAATAAATAAAACTAAGAGTTGGTTCTACAAAAAAACCAACAAAATAGATAAGCCTTTAGTTAATTTGATAAGAAAAAGGAAAGAGGAAAATGAAATTGTTAGTCTCAAGAATGATAAGGGAGAACTTTCCTCCAATGAAGAGGAAATTAGAGCAATAATTAGGAGTTACTTTGCCCAACTTTATGCCAGTAAGTTTGATAATCTAAATGAAATGGAGGAATATCTACAAAAATATAGATTGCCCAGGTTAACAGAAGAGGATATAAATTATTTAAATAGCCCCATATCAGAAAAAGAAATAGAACAAGCTATTAACCAACTCCCTAAGAAAAAATCTCCAGGGCCAGATGGATTTACATGTGAATTCTACCAAACATTCAAAGAACAATTAATTCCAATACTACACAAACTATTTGAGAAAATAGGAACAGAAGGTATACTGCCAAAATCCTTCTATGAGATCGATATGGTGCTGATAGCTAAACCAGGTAGGGTGAAAACAGAGAAAGAAAACTATAGACCAATTTCCCTAATGAATATTGATGCAAAAATTTTAAATAAGATATTAGCAATGAGATTACAGAAAGTGATCCCCGGGATAGTACACTATGACCAAGTAGGATTTATACCAGGGATGCAGGGCTGGTTCAATATTAGGAAAACTATCAGCATAATTAATTATATTAATAACCAAATTAACAAAACCATATGATTATCTCAATAGATGCAGAAAAAGCCTTTGGTAAAATCCAACACCCTTTCCTATTAAAAACACTAGAGAGTATAAGAATAAATGGGATTTTCCTTAAAATGATCAGTAGCATCTATTAAAAACCATCAGCAAGCATCATATGTAATGGAGACAAACTAAAACCATTCCCAATAAGATCAGGAGTGAAACAAGGCTGCCCACTGTCACCATTACTATTTAATGTTGTATTAGAAATGTTAGCTTTAGCAATAAGAGAAGAAAAAGAGATAAAAGGAATCAGAGTAGGTAATAAAGAAACCAAATTATCACTCTTTGCAGATGACATGATGGTATACTTAGAGAACCCTAGAGACTCAACTAAAAAACTACTAGAAACAATTCACAACTTTAGCGAAGCGGAAGGATTCAAAATTAATCCACATAAATCATCAGCATTTTTATATATTACCAACAAAGATCAGCAGCAAGAGGTACAAAAAGAAATTCCATTCCAAATAGCAGATGATAGGATAAAATATTTGGGAATCTATCTGCCAAGGAAAAGTCAGAAACTATATGAACTAAACTACAAAACACTTGCCACACAAATAAAATCAGACCTAATCAATTGGAAAAATATTAAGTGCTCATGGGTAGGCAGAGTGAACATAATAAAAATGACAATACTACCCAAACTAATCTACTTATTTAGTGCCATACCAATCAAACTCCCAAGAAACTATTTTACAGATCTAGAAAAAATAGTAGCAAAGTTAATTTGGAAGAACAAAAGGTCAAGGATTTCAAGGGGATTAATGAAAAAAAAGGCAGATGAAGGTGGCCTTGGGGTACCAGATCTAAAACTATATTATAAAGCAGCGGTCATCAAAACCGTTTGGTACTGGCTAAGAAATAGAGCAGTCAATCAGTGGCACAGAATAGGTTATCAGGACAACCTAGGCAATAACCTTAACAATCTAGTGTTCAATAAACCCAAAGACCCCAGCTTTTGGGA
>JAJPUD010001317.1:288745-318868 GCA_023553655.1 Myrmecobius fasciatus
TCAGACCTGTGGAGATGGAATAAATTTATGTCCAAAGAAGACCTGGAACTCCTAATTGAACACCAGATGGATAATTTTGATTACATTAAGTTAAAAAGTTTCTGTACAAATAAAACAAATGCAGACAAGATTAGGAGGGAAGCATCAAATTGGGAAATCATCTTTACATTTAATGGTTCTGATAAAGGCCTCATTTCTAAAATATATAGAGAATTATCTCATATATATAAGAATTCAAGCCACTCTTCAATAGATAAGTGGTCAAGGGATATGAACAGACAATTTTCAGATGATGAAATTAAAACCATCTCTAGTCATATGAAAAGTTGCTCCAAATCACTATTGATCAGAGAAATGCAAATTAAGACAACTCTGAGGTACCACTACACACCTGTCAAATTGGCTAAAATGACAGGAAAAGATAACAATGAATGTTGGAGGGGATGTGGGAAAACTGGGACACTAATACATTGTTGGTGGAACTGTGAATGGATCCAACCATTCTGGAGAGCAATTTGGAGCTATGCTCAAAAAGTTGTCAAACTGTGCATACCCTTTGACCCAGCAGTGTTTCTACTGGGCCTATATCCCAAAGAGATCTTAGAGGAGGGAAAGGGACCCACCTGTGCAAGAATGTTTGTGGCAGCCCTTTTTGTAGTGGCTAGAAACTGGAAACTGAAGGGATGCCCATCAATTGGAGAGTGGCTGAAGAAATTATGGTACATGAATGTTATGGAATATTATTGTTCTGTAAGAAACGACCAGCAGGAAGATTTCAGAGAGGCCTGGAGAGACTTGCATGAACTGATGCTGAGTGAAAGGAGCAGAACCAGGAAATCATCATATACAGCAACAACAGTATTACATGATGATCAATTCTGATGGACATGGCTCTCTGCAACAAAGAATTGTCTCAAACTAGTTCCAATTGTTCACTGAAGAAAATCATATATACCCTGAGAGAGGGAAATGAAATATGGACCACAACGTAACATTTTCATGATCTCTATTGACATTTGCTTGCATTGTGTTGCCTTTCTCTGATTTTCTTTTTTTCTTGTAGATAGGATTTTTCTTGCATAACTTGTCAAGCATTTCAACAATTTTAACATGTAGTGGACTTCCTGCCATCTAGGGGAGGGGAGGGGACTGGGGGTAAAATTTGTAATGGAAAGCTTAGTAAAGATCAATCCTGGGGAACTACCCATACATATATTATACAAATAAAAAGCTTCAATAAAAAAAAAGAGAGAGAACATTGTCATGTGCCCAGAAAAACATCAGGGAGGATTCAAAATATATAAAAACAAATTACCAGATCAAGAAAGTATATACATATATATGTATATATGTATATATATATATGTATATATATGAAATTATTTTCATGAGTATCAATTTTTTTATTTCCTTGTAAATTCTCTGCTGCTCAACTTTACTTTAATTTTCCCCCTTTTCATTCCCCCACTCCCAAGTAAGCTACATTTAAGAAAAGATATATTTATGTATTCCTATATAGATACATACACACACTCATACCCATACCCTCCCCACATACACATACATGTCTTTCCTATCCTTGCTGCCTCTTTAATTAAATTCTGCTCCACAACTTGGTTTGGTATTAGTTAACCTCGCCCACCCACCCAGATACCTCCTTTGTCTTCTTCCTTCATCCTTTGCTTCTCCATCCACCCATCACATACCCCTTATTTTTTTATAGACTTTGGAGGGTACTGTACCCTTTATGGTATATATGCAGTGTTACCTATTGAACCCATTCCCAATGTGAGTAGGTTTTCAGAACTACAAGCCCTCTTCCTCCCTCTAATACTTCTGTGTCTATTTTCCCTCTGCACCTCATTTGTATAACATGATTGTTATTTTTACCTTGTCTGCCAATCTCTCTTTTGATCTACCCTATTGTTGATGTGAATCTTACATACATACATGTATATATAGACATGTACCTATATATACACACATATAAAGACATAAATAATTTGTTCATGTTTAAATAGTTTGTCCATGTTAAGTTTCTTAAAATTGATCTTTCATATTGGCTCCTATATGTTAAATTTTCTGTTAAGTTCGGGTTTGGTTGATAGAAAATCCTGAAAATATGTAAGTTCGTTGAATGTCCATTTTTTTCTCATTCAGTATTGTAGATAATTTTGCTGGATATGTTATTTTTGGCCACAGACCTAGTTCTTTTGATTGTCGGTAGATATGATTTCAGGACCTGCAGTCTTTTATTGTAGTTTTGTCCAATTCTATTTGTAGCTCCAGTATATTTGAATTTTTTTTCCCTTGTTTCTTGCAAATTTTTCTCTTTGACCTGGGGATATCAAAATTTGGCAATAATATTCCCATGTATTTTCCATAAGGGATCTCTTTTAGGTGGTGATCAGAGGATTTTTTCTATTTCTAATTTCCCCTCGTGTTCTATCACTCTAGAACAATTTTCTTGGATTATATCCTGCATTGTTGTTTTAAGGTTCTCTTTTTGGTCAGAACTTTATGGCAGTCCAATTAGTCTTATATTTTCTCTACTTGATTTGTTTTCCAGATCTGTCATTTTTCTTGTGTTTCACATTCTTTTCTACTTTCTCATTCTTTATAATCTGTTTTGTTATTATTGGGTGTCCCCTTGCAATTCTAATTGTTCAAAGCATTATTTTCATCTTTGAGACTCTGTACCTCTTTTACTAGTTGGTTAAGTTTTTCCATAAGCTTCTTGTTTTTCTTGGATGGTTTTTTATTTTTTTTTCCTTTAGTTTGTCCTCATTGTCTCTCATTTGATTTTTGAATTCTTTTTTGAGTTCTTCTATAAATTCTCTGTGGGCAGGAAGTCATTTTATGTTACTCTTTGGGGTAGAGGCTTTTTTTTTTTTTTTTACTAAAGTGTCCTCCTCTGAAGATGAATTCCAGTCTTCCCTGAGAAGGGAATATTATGTTTCAATGGTGGGGTTCTTTCTTCTTTGCCAGTTCATTTTTTAAAAAATAAGATGTATTAGTGTAAGCACCTACAATCGTGGAGTGGGGGAATGATGCCTTAAGCTTCCCTTCAGCTCTCCATTCTGGACAGGAATGCCACACCAAGAGCTCTATTCTCTTACAAATGCTCACAGCCAGCAGTGTCCCTACCCAGCTGCCTCTGCACTCACCAGTTGCTGGCTCCTTCTTGCCTAGGGCTGCATCTCTGCTGCACAGCTGGGCCCAGAGTTCCCAATCAGTCAAGGTTCACTCATTCTTCCTGGACTCAAATCCTGACTCCACAGATAGTCCAAGAAGTGAAAGTCTCTGTGGTTCCTAGCCAGAGGGGACCCACTTGCTGTTTCTGTGGAGGTAGCCCAAAGATGTTTGCACTTCAAACACATTAATCCATAGCCAGGAGCCTTTCTTTAAATCTTCTCCTGTAGTACCTGGAGGACCCCAGTTCTGCCCCAAGTCTTCTTGATTTTGTTGAGTCTATGTTCACCCTGAGGATCAAATTTGTTCTCTTGGTGGGGGAAATCAGGAGAGCTTAAAATTTACCAACCTACTCAACCATCTTCCCAGAATCTTCTCATGATTATCTCAATAGGTGTAGAAAAAGCATTTAACAAACTCATTCCTATTAAATAGGAATACTCATTCCTATTAAAAACACTAGAGAGTACAAAAATAAATGGAGTTTTCCTTAAAATGATCAATAGCATCTCTTTAAAACAATCAGCAAGCATCAGATGTAAGGGGACAAATTAGAACCATTCCCATTAAGATCAGGGGTGAAACAAGGGTGCCCACTATTACCATTACTATTGGATATTGTATTAGAAATATTAGTTTTATAGCGGTCAT
The DNA here is from genome assembly GCA_023553655.1 of Myrmecobius fasciatus. Lineage (NCBI taxonomy): Eukaryota > Metazoa > Chordata > Mammalia > Dasyuromorphia > Myrmecobiidae > Myrmecobius > Myrmecobius fasciatus. The sequence goes on from JAJPUD010001317.1 coordinate 292,589, forward strand.
CAAAGCCATTTGGTTCTGGCTAAGAAACAGAATGGTCGATCAGTGGAATAGATTGGGTTCCCAGGACAAAATAGTCAATGACTATAGTAATGTTATATTTGACCAACCCAAAGACCCCTGCTTTTGGGATAAGAACTCACTATTTGACAAAAACTTCTGGGAGAATTGAAAACCAGTATCACAGAAACAAGGCATTGACCCACACCTAACACCCTATACCAAGATAAGATTGAAATGGGTTCATTATTTAGATATAAAGAGTGCTATTATAAGCAAATTAGAAGAACAAAGGATAATTTACCTCTCAGATTTGTGGAGAAGGAAAGAATTTGTGGCCAAAAAAGAACTGAAGTTCATTATTGAACACAAATAGATAATTGTGATTATATTAAGTTAAAAAGGTTTTGTACAAACAAAACCAATGCAGAGAAGATTAGAAGGAAAGCAATAAACTGGGGAGGGGGTGAATTTTACATTCAAGGTTTCTGATAAAGGTCTCATTTCTAAAATATATAAAGAATTGACTCAAATTTATAAGAATTCAAGCCATTTTCCAGTTGATAAATGGTCAAAGGATATGAACAATTTTCAGATGAAGAAATTAAAACCATTTCTAGTCACATGAGATGCTCTAAATCACTATTGATCAGAGAAATGCAAATTAAGACAACTGTGAGGTATCACTACATACCTCTCAGATTGGCTAAGATGACAGGAAAAGATAATGATGAATATTGGAGGGGATGTGGGGAAACTGGGACACTGATACATTGTTGGTGGAACTGTGAATGGATCCAACCATTCTGGAGAGCAATTTGGAACTATGCTCAAAAAATTATCAAACTGTGCATACCCTTTGACCCAGAAGTGTTTCTATTGTATCCCAAAGAGATCTTAAAGGAAGGAAAGAGTCCCACATGTGCAAGAATGTTTGTGGCAGCCTTTTTTGTAGTGTCAAGAAACTGGAAACTGAGTGGATGCCCATCAATTGGAAAATGACTGAATAAGTGATGGTATATGAATCTTATGGAATATTTTTGTTCTGTAAGAAATGATCAGCAGGAGTGAAATCAGCAGAACCAGGAGATCATTGTACATGGCAACAATAAGACTATATAATGATCAATTCTTAAGGACATGGTTCTCTTCAATAATGAGATGTTTCAAACCCGTTCCAGTTGTTCAATGAGGAAGAAAGCCATTACACCCAGGGAGAGGCCTGTGGGATCTGAGTCTGGACCACAACATAGCATTTTCACACTTTCTATTGATGTTTGCTTACATTATGTTTTCCTTCTCAGGTTTTTTTTTCTCCTATACAGCAAGATAACTGTATAAATATATATACACATATTTGATCTGTCAAATATTTTAACATAATTAACATGTATTAGACTTCCTGCCATCTAGGGGAGGGGTTGGGGGGTAGGAGGGAAAAATTTGTAACAGAAAGCTTTGCAAGGGTCAATGTTGAAAAATTACCTATGCATATGTTTTGCAAATAAAAAGCTTTAATAATAATAATAATAAAAGAAATGATCAGCAGGATGATTTCAGAAAGACCTGACAAGACTTACATGAACTGATGCTAAGTGAGGTGAATAGACCCAACAGCAATAGCAAGATGATACGACGATCAATTCTGATGGACATTGCTCTTTTCAACAATGAGCTGATTCAGGCCAATTCTTGTGATGAAGAAAGCCAGCTGGATCCAGAGAGAGGACTGTGGAAATTGAGTGTGGATAACAACATAGTAGTTTTACTTTTTTGTTGTTGTTTGCTTGCATTTTGTTTCTTCTCACTTTTTTCCTTTTTGATCTGATTTTTCTTTCTTTTTTTTATTAAAGCTTTTTATTTTCAAAACATATGCATGGATAATTTTTCAACATTGACCCTTGTAAAACTTTGTGTTCCAAATTTTCTCCTCCCCCCCACCTTTCCCCAGATGGCAAGTAATCCAATATATATTAAACATGTTAAAATATATGTTAAATCCAATATATGTATACATATCATACAATTATCTTGCTGCACAAGAAAAATCAGATCAAAAAGGGAAAAAATGAGAAAGAAAACAAAATACAAGGAAACAACAACAAAAAGAGTGAAAATGCTATATTGTGACCCACTCAGTTCCCACAGGCCTCTCTCTGGGTCCAGATGGCTCTCTTCATCACAAAATCATTGGAACTGGCCTCAATCATCTCATTGTTGGAAAGAGTCACAACCATCAGAATTGATCATTGTATAATCTAGCTGTTCCCATGTATAATTTTCTCCTGGTTCTGCTCATTTAACTTCACATCAGCTCATGCAAGTCTCTCCAGGCCTTTCTGAAATTATCCTGTTGATTGTTTCTTACAGAACAATAATATTCCATAACATTCATATACAATAACTTATTCAGCCATTCTCCAACTAATGGACATCCACTCAGTTTCCAGTTTTTTGCCACTACAAAAAGGGCTGCCACAAACATTCTTGCACATGTGGGGCCCTTTCCCTCCTTTAAGATCTCTTTAGGCTATAACTCCAGTGGAAACACTGCTGGATCAAAGGGTATGCACAGTTTGATAACTTTTTGAGCATAGTTCCAAATTGCTCTCCAGATGATTGGATCTGTTTACAGTTCCACCAACAATGTATCAGTGTCCCATTTTTCCCACATCCCCTCCAACATTCATCATTATCTTTTCCTGTCATCTTAACCAGTCCGAGAGGTGTGTAATGGTATCTCAGAGTTCACTTAATTTGCATTTCTCTGATCAATAGTGATTTAGAGTACCTTTTCATATGTCTAGAAATTATTTTAATTTCTTCATCTGAAAATTATCTGGATCTGATTTTTCTTGCACAGCATATTTGTGTAAATTTATATAGAACAATTGCATGTGTTTAACATATATTGAATTACTTGCCATCCAGGGGAAGGGGGGGGGAAGGGAGGGAAAAAATTGGAACACAAGGTTTTGCAAGGATGAATGTTGAAAATTACCTGTGGATATGTTTTGAAAATAAAAAGCTTTAATAAAAAAGAAATATTAGCTTTAGCAATAAGAGAAGAAAAAGAAATTAAAGAAATTAGAGGAGGTAATAAGGAAACCAAATTATCACTCTTTGCAGATGATATGATGGTATACTTAGAGAATTCTAGAGAATTAACCAAAAAAACTACTACAAACAATTCACAACTTTAGCAAAGTTGTAGGATACAAAATAAATCCACAAAAATCATCAGCATTTCTACGTTACCAAAAAAGTCCAGCAGCAAGAGATACAAAGAGATATTCCATTTAAAATTTTAAAAGGAAATGGCAAATCACTCCAGTATCTTTACCAAGAAAAACCCCAAATGCAGTAACAAAGAGTCAAACATTACTGAAACATCTGGACATAACCAAATGCAAACTATCCAGAAGATCATTATAAATAGTAATAGTGAATAAAACCCTTAGCCAAATAAAACAGAAAACAAAAATTAGAGAAGTTCTACAGATGTGAATATACCAAAGTATACACAAGACTTTTTACTGGGAATTAAGATATTAGTTACAACTGGAAGAGAGAGAACAGTCTAATGTAAAGGAAGCCCACACACACCATTTTCTATAATTGCATGTCCTGAGGTCAATCAAGAATCATGATAGGATCAAAGTGCATAGCATTTTGTCAGCTAATCATCAAGCATGTATTAAGCATCTATCATGTACCAGACACTAAAAATATGTAAAAAAGGGAGGAAAACCATAATCTCTGCTTTCAAGGAATACACAGTCTAATGAAGCAGCCAATATGAGAACTATATACAAGCTAGATATATACAGCATAAATTGGAGATAATCAATAAGGATGATAGAATTAAGAGGAATCAAGAAAAGCTTTTTTACAGACAGTGCAATCTTATCTGGGAATTGTACTAAACAGGAGGTAAAGATGATAAGGAAGAGAATTCCAGGCTTAGTGAACAGTAAGTAAAAATGCAGAAAGTGGAGATAGAATACCTTGAATGGGAAACAACATAGAGGGCAGATTTTGTGAATTGTATAGTACATGGAGAGGATTTAAAGTATAAGAAATTTGGAAAGGTAGCCAGGGACCAGGTTACAAAGGGCTTTGAACACCAGAGGTGTGTGTGTTTGTGTGTGTGTGTGTGTGTGTGTGTATAAAAAATGTTATTTTATATATAGATTTTGTGTATATAAAGGGCTATCTAAGAATTAGTATTATTTATAAGGACCTTCTCCATTCGCCCTGGAGATCTAGGATATTCCTTTCACCACCATTACCCTTTGTGCTCTTATCCCTGGTCTGCTGAATTTTTCCTTGACCTATGTAAGAGCAATGGAGAAATGACATAGGCCTGCAAAGACACCATCACTGACCCCATTTTCGAGGAGAGAGATGAAAATATATCAACACTTGCTATGATGCTTCTGCTCTCCATTTCTGGCAATCTTGGCATGTATCCTCTTGGACATGACTGAATAACTGAATCAGTTGTGCACTCCCCCCAATTTATAGAACTTTTGATCCCATTACAGTAGATTGAGCTCGAACTTCTCCATGCATCAGATACTAGAAAAACACAAGGAACATCAAGACCTTTTCAAAATACTTTCTTTACCACCAACCAGCAAACCTTTATGGAGCACCCACAGTGTGCAGAACACTCAAAATCTCATAATCTAAATATAATCATTGCTTCTCCACCTACATAATTTGCCAAAATTGAAGATAACACTGTTGATTTTAATTGATTGTTCAATATTTATCAGTTGTTAACAAGGTACATGACATTGCATTAGTCGCAATGAATAATACAGAGATGAGTAAGGCAATATATTGGTCCTGAAATACTTTACAATCTCATGTGAGAAAGAAAAAATGTATACAAAAAAGAATAACCAACAAATACCAGACATAAGTGCTAAGTGCCAGAGGAGTGCCATAGGCAACGAGGACCTTAGAAATAATTTACTCATAGAAGCAAAGAATGTTAACACTAGTATAATTACACCATAGCCCAACAATTCAGAATTGTTATTATGTGGAATTTATATCATTTATATGGGTTCAATCTCAGGCCATCTCTCAAAAAGTCTCTTTCTTTGGCTTATATTCCTACTCAGGGTTTCCTCTGGGAATATCAGAATAAAGTTCATGTCTAGGTCTCTAAAAACAACCAAATAAAAACAAAAATAGTAAATGGATTCTTGGTTCCCATGCAAACATTCAAGTTAACATTACACTGAATATATAGGTGTGCTAGAGGTAGCTCAAACAGGTTCCTGAGAACCAATTATTATATTTTCATTGTGAACATTTACATCCAGGAAATCAACAAATTCTATATACAGATCAAAACCTGATTGGTTGTTTTTTTGTTTATACTTAAAATGATGGAAAAAATGTTAATATGCATATTAAATTTAGACATCTTTCCCCCTAGAGTCAGTTTTTAAACATTTACCAGATTATCCCTGAATACAGAGCAGTTGTATTTCACTTATGGATCCACAATCTGACCAACAAATAATCAATACAATTGTTTTCTGTCTTGTGAACTTCTCTTTCCCAGGAACCTCTGGGATTGTCATATTTACTACTTTAAAGTATAAGCTACATTAAAGGGAAAACATTTACATTTGATGGAGACTTGAGTCTTTTATGTTGGTTTGAATTCTACCTAGAAAAATTTCCAGTCTTAAGTCTATTATCCTATATAATGCCCCAGAGAATTATATGGTGTGTCCCAATCCTATTGTATTATTATGTGGCAAAAGTCATACCCTTAAAAGGGAAAAAAAGTTAGATTTTGGAGGAAGTCAATCCCATTCTCCAGACCTGCAGTTTACATAACTCTTAACAGAAATAGAAAGCAAAGCCAAGAGACATTACTATATCTCTACATACTCCTTGGCTTTAGGCCCAACTTGGTTTTGGAACTCTTAACACTTGGCCAAGACCCTTGTTTTACAGAAACACTTTCTCTTCTTTCCAGGAAGATGTACCCAGGATGTTGGAATTAAAGAAGAGACTCACTCATCTCCACACCATGCTTCTCCATCTACAGGAAACTTCGTTTGAGAATTTTTGCTACCCTACCATTGCTTTTCCACTTCTTCCATCTTTTGGACCAAAATATTCCCTCTTTATAGAACAATATGGTTTTCCTTCTTGTAACTCCCTTGCTACTTTATCACTGCCTCACTATTATTGTCATCTTTGGAGCCAAAGAATCTCCTGGAAAAGACTTGTTCAGAAAAGCTGGCTTTCCCCCAAACCCAAGTTTGCTTCTGTTTTCTATCTCTCTTTTATCAATGTCTTCTTCTTTTCTATCTCTCTTTTTTCATCTTTAAATTCTTTTCAGATATGTCAGCTTCCATTTAAAAGCCAAGTCCAAGGGTGAAGTTCAGCTTTACATCTGCTATCATTCAATTCAGTATTTCCAAAATCCATGGTTAATTGATCATGCTAAACATAGTTTATTTTTATAACATTTAAATGTTTTACTTTAACATTTTTCTTTTTAAATTTTGAATTACAAATTTCTCCTTCTTTCCCTGCCCCTCTTCTAACCATTAGGAAGACAAGCAATATGATATCAATTACATGTGAAGTCATGCAAAACATATTTCCATATTAGCCATATTTTCAAACAAAGCAAAAAAAACAAAGTGAGAAAATTACACTTTAATTTGCACTCGAGTTCATCAGTTCTCTGTCTGGAGGTGGATAGCATTTTTTCTTAATGAGTCCTTTGGAATTGTCTTGGATCATTGTATTGATCAAAGGAGCCAAATCTGTCATAGTTGAGCATCATTACAACATTGCTAATTGTGCACAATGATCTCCTTGTTCTTTTCATTTCACTCTGCATCACCATATATGTCTTGCCATGTGTTTCTTTTTGAAACCACCCCCTCATCATTTCTTACAGCATGAAAGTCCATCATCACAATTATATACCACAACTTGTTCAGCCATTCCCAATTAATGAGCGTTCCTTTAATTTCCAATTATTTGCCACCACAAAAAAACAGCTATAAACATTTTGCACATATCTTTTTTCTTTGATCTCTTTGGAATATAGACCTAGTAGTGGTATTGGTGGGTCAAAGAGTATGCACAGTTTTTATAACCCTTTGGATATAGTTCCAAATTTTTCTCCAGAAGATTGGACCAGTTCACTATTCCACCAACAATTCATTTGTGTACCTATTTTCCCTCTTCACCTTCAGCATTTGCCATTTCTGATAGGTGTGAGATGGCACCTCAGAGTATTTTAATTTGCATTTCTCTAATGAGTACTGATTTAGAGCATTTTTCATATGACTATAGTTAAGTTTGGTTTCTTCTCCTGCAAATTGACTTTATATCCTTTGACCACTTGTCAATTAGGGAATGACTTATTTTTTATAAATTTAACTCAGTTCTATACTTAGTATATATTTGAGAAATGAAACCATCAGAGAAATTTGCTATTAAAATGTTTGCTAACACTTTGTTGTCTATGGTATCTTTTATCATAATATAGTTTTCCTGATTATTTCTTTTAATTAGATCTATTTTTCCTTTTTGTGCAATCACAATTGCTACCTCTGCCTTTTTTTTTACTTCAGCTGAAATATTAGATTCTGCTATAGCCCTTCTATTTTAATTCTGAGTGTCTTTCTGTTTCAAAAATGCCTTTTATAAACAATATATTGTTGAATTCTGTTTTCTAATTCATTCTGTTATTTACTTCAGTTATGAATGAGCTTATGCCCTTCATATTCACAATTATGATGAGTAACTGTCTATTTCCCCTCACAAAGTAGCTAGATAGTGCAGTGGATAGAGCACTGAAGTCAGAATAACTTGGATTCAAATGTGATCTCAAGCACTTACCAGCTATGTGACCCCGGGCAAGTCACTTAACTCCGGCCAAGTCACTTAACCCCATTTGCCTCAATATTCTCATATGTAAAATGAGCTGGAGAGGGAAATGTCAAATTTCTCCAGTATCTTGACTAAGAACATCCCAAATGGGGTTGCAATGGGTTGGACATGACTGAAAACTGGCTAAACAGCAACAATTTCCCTTCATTCCATTTTCTTCTGTTGCTGCTCATTCTCAAAAATTTTTGTTTTTAACCATTGTTTCCTTTAATTCACTTTCCCTTTTGTCATCCCCACTTTCCCTTCTTTTCTTTCCCCTCCTATTTCGCTATCAGGTGAATTTCATTTCTATATAGTACTAAATATGCAAATATAGTCTTCCCTCTTTGAACCCATTTTGATGAGAGTGAGGTTCAAGAACTTCCTATCATCCCCTACTTATTTCCCCTTCCATTGTAAAAGCTCTTCCTTCTGTACCTCTTTTATGTGAGAAAAATTTCTCCTCTGTACCTCGTTCTTCCTCCTTCTCCTAGAGCATTCCTCTTTCTAACTTATTAATTTTGTATTCGAAGAATATTTCAACATAATTGACTTCTACCTGTGCCCTCTATCCATATAAACTTCTTTTAGTTGTCCTAATAAAGTTCTTATGTGTTACATGTAGCTACTTCCTAGATAGGAATGTAAATAACTTAACTTTATTGAGTTCCTTATGGTTACTCTTTCATGTTTACTTTTTTATGCTTCCCTTGGTTCTTGTGTTTGAATATCAACTCTATTCAGCTCTGGTGTTTTCATCAAGAATGCTTAAAACTCCATTTTATTAAATAACCATTTTTCCCCATGAAAGGATTATACTCTGTGCTGGGTAGGTGATTCATAGTAGTAATTTTAACTTTTTTACCTTCCAGCATATCATATGCAAAGCCCTTCAGTTTCTTAACATGGAACCTGCTAAATCTTATGTGATCTTGACTGTGGATCCATAATATTGGAATTGTTTCTTTCTGATGTTTTGCAGTATTTTCTCTGGGAGCTAGGAATTTGACTATTGTTCCTGTGAGTTTTCATTTTGGAATATCTTTCAGAAGATAATCAGATTCTTTTGATTCCTATTTGAACTTCTAGATCTAATATATCAGGGCAGTTTTCCTTGATAATTTCTGGAAATATGGTGCCGAGGTTCTTTCTTTCAAATAGTCCAATAATTTTTAAATTTTCTTCCATCAATCTATTTTTAAGTTCATTGTTTTTCCATTGAGATATTTGACATTTTCTTCTATTTTTTCACTCATTTGATTTTTATTTATTGTTTTTTGAAGTCTCATTGGTCCACCTGTACAATTCTAATTTTTAAGGAATTGTTTTTATCAGTGAGCTTTTGTACCTCTTTTTTTCCATTTGGCCAATTTTGTTTTGTAAGTTCTTATGGATTTTTATTCCTCTTTTGCCACTTGGCCAATTTTGTTTCTTAAGATGTATGTTTTTTCTCAAGCTGCTAATTCTCTTTTCATAACCTTCTTGTATCACTCTCATTTCTTTTTCCAATTTTTCCTTTACCACTCTTATTACTTTCTTTAACTCACTCAAGAATTCATGTTGAATTTGGGTCCAATTAGAAGTTTTATTTGAAGTTTTTTTTAATAGATGTTTTCAGTTTTGTCTTCTTCTAAATGTTTGTTTTAATATTCCCTGCCATCATAGTAACTTTTTATGGCCAAATTCATTTCTGTTGTTTGTTTTTTTCTTGGCTCTACATTAAAATTAAGTTCTGTTCATCTGTGATTGAGAAGGCACTGTTTCAAGCTTCAGCCTTTTTCATGCTGCTGTTTTCAGAGCTAGTTCTGGGGTCCTACAAGTTTTGGTGCTTTCAAAGTGGTATGATTGGGTCAGACTTCTACCCTTGTGTCACATACTTCTCCTGCTAACTCCTTACATTTTCTTGGGCTAGAAAAATTTCTCACTCTGATTTTGTTGGCTCAGCCACTTATTTAAGGCTTTATTTTAAAGTATTTTGGTAGGGTTTATTGGGAGAGTTCAGCTGGTGGTTGTCCTTAATCCATCATCTTGGTTCTGTCCACTTATTGTAGTTTATCAAAGAAACAACAGGATCATCACAAAGTATTCAAATATCAGCAGAAGTATTTGTTCCTGTATAAAACTTTTTTTTCAAACTTTCCAATTATGACATTGCTACTTCTGGTTACATTCCTAACCATTAATTGAGACTCATAAGTGAAGCAAGTTCTTTGGGATTGTACATTAATTAGTGCAATAACAAAACTTTCTTCATTCAATTGATTCATTCATTCAAGTCAATGTTAGCTCAAGAGAGATTCTAGCATTGTTGAAGAGATAATGAATTTGAGACAGGAGTCCTGGATACAAATCTTGCCTAATATATTTAACTAATCCAGGACCAAGAAAAGCCCCATATCCTTTCAAAGTCTCAGTTTCCTTGTCTATTAAGTGAGGATGGAAACACATTATTAATTAAAAAGGTTATTGTAAAAAAAAAAGGAGGGGGCTTTGCAGCTCTTAACCACAAAAATATGAGTTGATATTATTATTAAATGCTTATCATGGACTATAAATTATACCATGTTCTGATAGAGACATAAAAATCTTGCCCATTCTCAAAAATATTATAATATAGTAGAGACTATAATATTCCATTCAATTCAATATAATTTTGTGCATTTATTATATGTAAAGGAGAGCATCACATTGAATGACAGAGAATTGATCTCAGGATCAAGAAGACACAGATTCAACTCTTGCTTCTGCTAGATACTGGATGCATCATCTGGGACCATCCCACTTAATCTCTTAAGGCCCTAGACAATTTTCTAAAACTATAAATTGTAGAAAAGGCACAGATCTGTGCTGATAGAGGGAGTTTCCTCAGTGAATGAAAAACAAAAATATATAGAGAACTATCCTAGGTACTGAATGAGTTTTATCTTTCCCCTCCATCCCAAATCACCTTTAAGAATTTAGGGTAAAATAAAAACTGGTCCATTGAACTCACTTAGTTCAAACCAGAATTCTTTTCATTTCATTTCATTTTTAGTCCCAATGTCCTCTTGCTTCTACAATTTTAACCCAATCATCAATTTATTACATATCTAGTATGTATCAGGCACTGTGCTACATTCTGGGGTTAAAAATATGAAAAAAGAAATACACTTCCTGCCCTCAGGGAGTTTATAATCTAATAAGAGAAGACAATATGCAAAAGGAAGCTAATGGGGGAGGGGAAGGAGTGTAGTGGAAGGATACAGAAATGTTTCACTTCCCTATTTAGAAGCTGTCACATTCTTCTGTCTAACCATAACTTATTGTTTGATCTCTCCCTCTATTTCATCCCTTTTAAATCCATTCTTCATGTTCATTGAGACCTCCAGTCTTTCACTTGTCAGTATTTGCTTAGATCTAATGACTTCATTTTTTTTTTTTGCCTTTCCACTTCTAGACTTTTTGATAGGCTTCCATCCACCCTAAGGGCAAAATGTAGCTTGAGGCAGGTGAATCAGGTCTAGGACAAACCACATCTTGATGAGAGGCACAACAATGTCAGGCTTGTACCAATTCATAACAATACTACAGATCAGACAATTAAGGAATATGCTGACAAAACCTTAATCTTGAACCTTATAATCATCTGTCATCACCAGCAGACCTCACTTTTACTCTTCCTAGATTCTTTCCCCTCTGATTCGCATATTCTCACCATTTCCCACTCTTTCCATTATACTGGATCCTTATGTTCCTGTGAAGAAAAGAAAAAAAGGGGCAGCTAGGTGGCGCAGTGGATAGAGCACCAGCCCTGAATTCAGGAAGAACTGAGTTCAAATATGACCTCAGACACTTAACACCTCCTAGCTGTGTGCCCCTTGTCAAGTCACTTAACTCCAATTGCTTCAGCAAAAAAAAAAAAAAAAAGGAAAAAGGAAAAAAAAGAAAAGAAAAAAAATACTCCCTAAACTTAGTAACTTAGTTATCTGTTTCCAGATTCCCAGACATCCAATTCAATCCTAACAAGATCCCATTCAAAATCTATCTTTTCCTTCTACCTCATGGTAGAAAATGACTGCTGGAATGTCAGTTCAGTAATTAATAGACTTCCTTTCATCTTATTTTTTTTTCCTTTCTCACTTCCATCTTCTGGAACTCAATGAGACCTGGCTCCTTCTTGATGACATTGCATCCCTAACTACCATTTTCAGACTGATTGTATTTTCATTCCTACTACAGTCTTCTTTCTCACCTCAACTCCTTCCCTCATTCTAGGGAACTTTAACAAACATTTTTACATTCCTTCAAATGGTCTGATTTCTATGACCTATTCTATATTAAGGAGTAGGCCCAAGAAGTCATGTCTTCATCCTTTTCCAAGTTATACTTCTGGCTTTTCTGAACTTTCTCTGTACTTTCTTAGAAACCATTTCACCCTGGAAGCTCAGTTCACCCTTGGACTTCATACACTGCAAGTACCCTCCACTTTGGATCATCTTCCTCATAGGCTGGTTTCTCTCAAACCCTCCATTTTAAGAAAGAGGTCAAAACCAGGTATGTCTTTCATTCCTTCCTATGATGCACTCCTAACTCTCCTGGACATTTTCTACAATGCCCTTTCCCCAGATACCTTCATCTTTTCCCTCTCCTCTACTTTTCAATCCCCTTTTATGTATTGCCTTTCTTTTCTAGAATGTGAGCTTCTTGAGAAAAAGTGGAGACTTTTTTCTGTTTGCATTTATATTCCTCAATTTAGCACAATGCCTAATATAGGCTAAGCACTTGATAAATGCTTGTTGTCTTGACTTGACTTGATGCTTCCACTCCCTCTCAGCTAAACAAAGGGATGATCATATCCATGGGACCTTGCCATCATTTACTAGTATCCTACTTCCATCTTGAAGAACTCTAAAATTCACTAATTTGATCTTAATCTTTTATCCTTTCATTTCCTTTTGTGTCTCTCTCTTCCCAAAATTCCTCTTTGACCTCACCATGATCTCCACTCATCACATTCCCCAGTACCATCCTGGGCCACAATCCCAGCCCTGGCTACATTTTCCTCCCTTTTCAATCTTGACCCTTGACCAATTCAACTCCATACTATCCTCTTAACCTTGTATCTCTTATTCCATTGTCCTGTTGCCAATAATACCTTGCCAAAAAATAATCAACCCAGCTCCCTAGCCTGTCAATATCCATTTGGATCCAATATGTTAGCTCTCTTTATATTTATGTCATCCGCAAATTTGATGAGTGTACCATACTACAGAATACCTGAACAGAAAAAGAAATAAATGAGGAGTTTGGGAAACCAATCAAATGTCTGGCATGAAGATGTGATGCAGTAGGAATAGCTAGCCAAGCATCTGTTTGAATACCCTCTCCATCAACAACAGGAGCTAATATCATATTTCACTTTGATGATAACTTTATCCTTCAAAAGGTAAAGGAACCAACAAGGAGAGATTCTCTTCTAGGTCATTTCTCTCATCAATAGGGAATAACCAATTGCTGAGGTAAAAATAATGAGATCATTTTGAGAAAATGACCACTCACTCCTGGATTTTGTGATAGATAAGTAAAGGAACATTGGGACTAGTATAAATTGTACCCTAAATTTTTAGGAAAAATCATTTTAAGTGTTTAGAGAAAGAACATATAAGATTTGTGAACTAAAATTCTATAGGAAATATATAGGAAATAGAATGATGAGTTCACAAGAATGAAATTCTAAAAACACAAGTATAGATAGTTCTATTTAGGGATAAGAGGAGCAGTTATCTGAGAAACCTGATTTAAATCAATAAATATTTATTAAGGACCTACGTTAAGTACCAAGCACTGGGTTGGGTACTAGAGCCACAAGTATAAAGAAGAAAATATTCTCTGATAACAAGAAACATATGTTCTAATGGAAAAGACAGCAAATATGTATAAAAATCATCATTCAGAATATATATAAATTCCAGATATGAATATACATTCCAAATAAACATAAAATTTTACAAAATAGTAAAAAAAAAAAAAGGAGTGTGGTAGGAAGGTCAATAACAGTTGGGGTGGGAAGGATCAGTTATGAATATTCAAAAGACACTGCTTAAATGGTGTCCTAAAGAAAGAGAAAGACTCTTGAGGTGAAGATAAGGAGAAAGTACATTCCAGGCATCAGACCAATGTAAAGGCAGAGAAATGGGAAAAGTGCCAAGCATAAAGGAAAAGAGAGAAAGTTAGTTTGGTTATATTATAGTAAAGGAAGTGGAATAATATAAAATGAGACCAAAAATACAAGTTGGGATATAGATGTGATGGACTTTAAAAGCTAAAGGAGAAAATTACATTTGATCTTAGTACATTAGAACTGATTGAATAGGAGAGTCATATGGTCAGATCTGCATTTATGGTAATAATTTATTTTTTTTACTTTGGCAGCAGTGTGTAGGATGAACTGGAGTGGAAATTAAGGCAAAGATAGTAACAGGAGGTGGTTACAATCTAGGTGAGAGGGTCTGAACTAAGGTGGTAATTATGTAAGTATAGAGAAAAGGTCAGATACAAGAGATGTTGTGAAGGTAGAAAGCCAAGATATTCTAATTGACTGGATATGTGAGGTGAGAAAAAGTAAAAGATCTATGATAAAGTTATAGCTATAAAGCTGAGTGACTGGAAGGATGGTGATGGATTCATCAGAAATGGTGAAGGGGACAACAGAAATGCATAAGGGGAGTTTTTAAGTGGAATGGAAAAACAATGGAAAGATACTGAGTTCTATTTGGGATATATTGAGTCTATGTTAAAATGTCCATTTATGTCTATTAAGAGAACTAGTTTTAAATATCCAATAGATAATTAGTAATAAGCTGAAGAGAGAGAGACATACATGCAGACAGACAGACAGAGACAGAGAGAGAGAGACAGAAAAACAGAGAGAAGAGAGAAGAGAGAGGTTGAGAAGGGGGAGGAGGAATGGAGGGAAGAAGGGAGAAGAAAGAAGAGAGAGATAGGGAGGAGAAAGATAGAAAGAGACAGAGAGACAGATAGAGACAGAGACAGAGAGAGGGAGGAGAGAGAAAAGAGAGGAGAGAGAGAGAAAGAGAGAGAGAGAGGGAGAGAGAGGAGAAAGAAAAGAGGGAAGCAGAGAGACAGAGACATACAGAAACAGAAAGAGAGGAAAAGAGAGACAGAAAGAGAGACAGAGAAAGAGAGGCAGGGAAGGAGGGAGGGAGAGGGAGAGAGAGAACTGATGTAATTATCCAAAGAAAGCATATATAAGAAGGAAAAACACCTACGGGAGAGACTTGATGGATACTCACTGTTAAGGAACATGATGTGGTTAATGATTAATTTCCTCATTTGTAAAATGACTAGAGAAACAACAGCAAACCACTTCAATATCCATGCTAACCAAACCCCAAATAAGGTCACAAAAGAATTACATATAACTGAACACACACATTTGTTTAATAAGTCAGTAAAGGAGACTATTTTTAAGCTTTTTATTTTCAAAATATGTACATAGTTTTCAATATTCACCTTTGCAAAGCCTTGTGTTCCAAATTTTTTTCTCCCTTCCCCACCCCCTCCCTTAGACAGCAAGTAATACAATATATGTTAAACATGGACAATTCTTCTATACATATTTCCACAATTATCATGCTGCACAAGAAAAATCAAATCAAAAAGAAAAAATGAGAAAAAAGGCAAACAACAAGCAAACAACAACAAAACAGTGAAAATACTATGTTGTGGTCCACATTCAGTTCCCACAGTCCTCTCTCTGGGTATAGATGGCTTTCTTCATCACATTGGAACTGGCCTTAATCAACTCATTGTTGAAGAGAGCCATGTCCATAAGAATTGATCATCATATAATCTTGTTGCTGTGTACAATATTTTCTTGCTTCTACTCACTTCACTTAGCATAAGTTCACGTAAATCTCTCCAGGTCTTTCTAAAATCATCCTGCTGATCACTTCTTTTAGAATAATGATATTCCATGACATTCATATAACATGATTTATTTAGTCATCCTCCAATTGATGGACATCCACTCAATTTCCAGCTCCTTGCCATTACAAAAATAACTGCTATAAACACTTTTGCACATATGGGCCCTTTTCCCCTCTTTTATGATGTCTTTGGGATACAGACTCAGTAGAGACAATGCTGGATCAAAGGGTATACACAGTTTGATAGCCCTTTAGGTATGTTCCACATTGCTCTCCAGAATGGTTGGATCAGTTCACAACTGTAAATGAGGCTTTAAAAGTGTGGTCAGAAAATATACTTATAATATAAATACCCATGGGATTTAGAGCTGAAAGTGCCTTTTTTTTTTTTTTTTTTGCTGAGGCAATTGGGGTTAAGTGACTTGCCCAGGGTCACACAGCTGTTACGTGTCTGAGACCAGATTTGAACTCAGGTCCTCCTGACTTCAGGGCTGGTGCTCTATCCACTGCGCCACCTAGCTGCCCCCGAAAGTGCCTTTTTAAAATCAAATCATTCAACTGCCTCATTTTCCAGATAATAAAATTGAGTCCCAGAGAGGTGATGTGATTTGTTCAATGTTTTTGTGAAATTTAAGCAACTCTGAAGTTTCACCTTATACCCATTATATTGGCAAAGATGACAAAAATGGAAAAGGATAAATGAAAGGAACTTGGGATTATGTCCCTAAAGAGACTGAACTATATATATGTATGTATATATATATGTATATATATATATGTGTGTGTGTGTGTGTGTGTGTGTGCATATGTATATATATATATATGTGTGTGTGTGTGTGTGTGTGTGTATGTATATATACCAGTTTTACTAATTGTACCAATACCAGGTCTATACCTCAAGGAAATCAAAGAAAGAGGAAAAGGATTTATATATAAAAAAAATTGTATAGCAACTCTTTTCATAGTTGCTCCTAGCTACTGAAAATCATAATATAAGCTCAAAACTGCCCACTTATTGTGAAACTGCTAAACAAATTATGGTATATCAATGTAAAGGATTATTTTTTCATTATGACAAAATAGATAGTTTCAGAAGAAACTGGGAAAACCTCCATGAATTGATATAGAGTAAAGTGGGCAGAATTAGAGAAACAATTTATAAAATGACAATACTTTGAAGAAAAAGAATTTGGAAAGATTTTAGCACTGATTGATGGAATGATAAACCACAAGATCTAAGGATTAAAGATAAATCATGCACCCACCTTCTGCCAGAGTGGGGATGTGTCCAAAAAGCAGAATGAGACACAGCCTTGGATGTAATCAATGTGTGATTTTTTTGCTGAACTATGTCCTTCACAATCTTTCTTCCACCTCCCTTTCCATATGATTTACATATTACTCTCCTTCACACATTCTACAAACTGATAAGACTTTCTTTCAATTGTGTCTCCCATTTGATTCTCAATTGTCCATCTCTTTCCCCCTTTACACAGTGTGTCCCATACCTGGTATGCATACCAGGGTATCCCATACCTGTTCACCTCTGCTTCAGAGAATCCCTAGTTTTCTTTGAAGATCTACTCAAGTATACTTTGTTCAAGAAGTCTTTCCCTCCAGGTGCTAGTAATAAAAGTTATTAACACATTATATCGATTGGGTTAAAATATATTCTGGCTCTAGTACAAAGTCATGGTTTGCTGAATCATCCTGAGCCATTGACTCAGAAGCAGCTTAAGTGGATTAATAAGAAACAGTTGGAGTAGACACAGGCTTCCACTAGAAAAGACAGAGGAGGATCAGCTAGAAAAAGATGATAACTGAGCAGAGAAGAGCAATAAATAGTAAGACCAGATGAATTCATTTCAGTATGTCAAGTATTTATTGACTGTTCACTATTTCCTATGCTCTTTTAGACACTGAAGTCAATACAAAATTGAGAAAAACATTCTGCTCTCAAAGAGCTTACATTATAGTAGAAGGAAATAAGTAGCTTTTTGATGTAGTAGAGAGGCTATATAGCTTAGGAGAGAGTGAACTGGGCCTGGATCCTGGATTCACTCCTGTCTCTGAACCTTAAAGCTTTGGGGAATATTCTGTAAATCACATCATTTCTCTGAATCTCAGTTTTCTTTTTAATAAAATCATAAGGTTTGATATGACCAGAAGTTTTCAAAGTATGTCATAGTGGTACCCAAAACTCTTTCAGGGGATTTGTGTGATCAAAATTATTTTCATAATAGTACTAAAACCTTTAAATTTCTAATAGGGTAAATAACAATATGTAATTCACACAAACAGAAATCTTGTGGGAGGTTTCAATAATTTCTTTAAAATATAAAGGAGAAAATGACTCATATGTACAAAAATATTTATAGCATCTATTTTCATGGTGACCAGTAATTGGAAATTGAGGTGCTGTCTATCAATTAGAGAATGACTGAACAAGTTATGATATATTAATGTAATGTAGGATTATCATGCTATAAGAAATAATGCACGGAAAGGTTCCAGAGAAACCTGTGAAGAACTGTATGAACTGATGCGAAGTGAAGTGAGCAGAACCAGGAGAACAATTTTTGCAATAATATTGTAAAGACAAACAAATTTGAAAGTCTTAGAAACTGATCAACACAATGACCAGAGGATTCATGAGAAAACATGCTGCCTTACCTTTTTACAGAGAGGTGTTGGTCTTGAGAGCAGATTGAAACATCATTATCATCTCCTTTTTCTTCTTCCTCCTCCTCCTCCTCCTCCTCCTCCTCCTCCTCCTCCTCCTTTAATGTGGAATTTTGTTTTGTTCAATTATATATACTTGTAATGGGTTAGGTTTTTCTTGCATTCTCAATAGATGTGGGAAGGAAGAAGGAAGGAAAAGAATTTAGAACTATAAATAAAACTTAATTTAAGTTAAAAATGAGTGTAGAAGGATTTGAGGTAAAAAAAATTTGAGAACCCTTAGATTAGATGATTTCTAATGTTATTTCTAGATCTATGTCCTATTACCTTGTAAACAATAAAGTAATAATTATACAAAGTGAGATATCCTAAGCATCATAAAAGAAGAATGAAGAAAGGAAAGGGGGAAGGGAATAAACATTTATATAGCGCCTACTATTTGCTAGGGATTGTGCTAAGTGTTTTATAAATATTATCTCATTTGATCCTTACCACAACTTTGCAAAGTGAGTACCATTATTAGGCTCACACAGTTAAGAAGTTTGGATTGAGGTTGGGTTTGAACTCATGTCTATCCTGATTCTAAGCTTAGAGTACTACTTCTGAGTAAATAAGGAATTCAAAGAAACATGGAAAGATATGTATCACTTGGTATGAAATGAAATAAAAATAATCAGATGAATACTATATATATACTAAATATAATAATATAAAATAATATAATAAAAATAATAATATAATAGGAAATCAGTTTCTAAGTAATTGACAAGCCAATCATTACTTTGAGAACAGAAAATAGAGCATAGTTATCTCCTCACAGCAGAGAGGTAGAAGACTCCTAGGGCAGAATGCAGTAAATATTGCCAGATTCTGTCACTGTATTGGTTGATTTTGTTTAGCTGTTTTCCTTTGTTGTTACAAAGAGTATTAAATTTTATGGTAGAAGGATGTATTCTAGAAATAACAGTAAGAAAAACCATAAGACATTAATAAAATATATTTTTAAAAGTATATAATTTGTATTCTATTGCTGTCTACTCTCATCTCCTCCCAATTGTGGGTTCCTTTGTAATCCTTCATCAAAAATTTCTTCTGAATATATTGGAAGTTAATTTCTTGAAATCAAAGGGCAAGGATAGGAATTAGGTGCAGACATTTTGATCTTCTAAGGACCTTAAATTTGGGATCCCTATAAAAATGAGTGGTTATAGTTTGAAACCTGAAGGGTGTATCAGTGAGCAGACATTTAGTCTGAATAGTGGGAAGAAAAATTAATGCACAAAGCCACACTCTTTCCCAAACCTTTTTAACCCAAGTCTCTCATCCCATGTGGAAAAAGCATCTGATGGGATGATCTTCATTATTTTGGGGAGTTCTTATCTGAATAGTTCTTGTCCAAGCCTGTGTTGTTCTGTTTTTTATCCATTGAACTGAAGAAAGGTTACAATAGGACAGGACAGAAATTTGGACATCTCAGACTGGGAAAACTTCCCCCATAAACCTGACTTGTTACATCTGTCCTGCTGGCAGCCACAGGCTCCACCAATTGTCCAAATGGTTCCAAGCCTCTTGCCAGAGATTCGGTCAAAAGAAGAGTTGGCTCCATAGGATCTCTAATCCTGTCAGAAATAAACATTCCAACCTTGACAGCCCCAGGGATCTGTGTGGATTGTGGCTGGCCATAGCTGCCAAGAACAGAGTGGATGATCTCAGCAGGTGTATAAGGAAGAAATATAGTAAGTACTTAATAAATGCTTGTTGACTGGATGACTGGAAAGACAAAAGATCTGAAATCAGATCCTTCACCTTTACAATATTGCCTACCCCAAAGAATGTTTTTCCCTGGGTCTCTGGAATGAAAGTCATTCTTTTCTGTGAGGAGATGGAATGTCAGGGTTGCAAACATATATTCAGATAAATTGATAAATGTTTCAGTTTCTATTTAGACGATGGGCATCATGGAGGATCAGCCTGACCAGAATTTGCTTCCACCAATCAACAAGAATTTATAAAAATATTTATTTTTTTAATAAAAATCTTTAAATTAAATTAATATGTGGCAGATACTGGACTAGGTTGTGGGGATACAGACAAATAAAATTTTTGATTTCAAAAAAGTTATGTAGAAGTCAACATGTTAATATAGATATTTATAAATAACATACAACGCAATATGACAAAGAACACTAGCATCTTGGGGGTGGGAATCAGGAAAGGTTTCATGTATAAAGACTACTCAAGCTAAGCTGTGAAGGAAGACTGGGGTGAGGAGAAAATGAAGTTAGAGAGGTACAAAGGTAGAGATAAGAGAGATGGAGTGTTGTATGTGAGGAAGAGAAAGAAAGTCAGTTTGGCTAGGCCATAAAGTACATGAAGGGGAGACAGACTAGTTGTAATAGGCTTTGAATGCCAAACAGAAGAGTTTATAATTGGTCACCGAGGCAATGGGAACCCAATGGAGCTGATAGAGTAGGAATGTGCTTTAGGAAAACCATTTCAAAGCTCTGTGGAAGATGGATTGAAGAATGAAAAAAAAAAAAAAAACTTGAGGCAGGGAAATCAGTCAGAAGGCTGTGGTAATAATCCAGGTAAGAAATGATCAAGACAGGGATTGAGGTAATAAACATGTAAGTAGAAAGAAGGGGGTAGATATAAGAGACTGTGAAGGTAGAATAAATGAAACTTGGCAATTGACTCAATTTGGGAGATGAAGAGTTGAATTTGATTCCAAAGGTGCCAACCCAGGTCACTAATAAGGCATTAGTACCATCAACAATAATAGGAAAGCTTGGAAAAGAAGTGAATTTGGGAAATGTAGATTATGATAAGTTTTGTTGGAGATATATTGAGTTTGTGACATCTATAAGGACAAGTTTGAAATGGCCAGTAAGTAGTTGAAAAGGCTTTCCAAAATACTGAATGAAAATGAAATGGAATGATTGTATTTGTAGGGGGTCTTTTCTGGTTAGAGAGGGGGAAGAGAGAAAAGAAGAGATTATGGCCCCTTAGCTCTTGCATTCACTGTGTCTGTCAGGCAATCCTGCTAGCCTGAGAGGGTTTCCAGAGCTACTTTTCTGTAGGGAGAGAGAACAGCACTGAACTCTTTACTTTGGCAGATACTTGGCTGAGGTTGGTTAATGACATTCACATGGCTCACACTTCCTTGGGAGAAAGGAGTCAGATTCTCCTCCTCCTGCTCCCTCCCACCCCACCCCATTCCAAAGCTCACGAGACCAGCATCCAAGCTACTGCTTGAATACACTGCATCAGGAAATGGGAAAGGGGACTTCATAATTCACACTTCCCCTCTTCTTTTACTCAAGGACCCTTTAAGGAACTGGTGTCCTTACCAGAAACTAGCTTGGGTCTGTAGGTGGGGAAGCAATCTGTGGAACTTGGTGACATTTCCTCTCTGTTTATTCTTTATGTTCTAATGGAATTCTGTGGTCCAGACTGAGTTTCAGACTCTCTGCACTTAGAGTCAGCTAAAGTACAAGGGGGGGGGGGGGAAGCTTCATACGAGAGAGAAGGTTGGAGAGAGAGAGAGAGAGAGAGAGAGAGTAGTGGGAAAAATTAGATTCTTGATTTGTGTCCAGATGGTACTGGACAAAAATAGACTCAGAGATTCTCACTGCAAACTTGCTTCTGGTATGAAGCTTCCCCCCACCCCCCAAGTCTCCATCCCCACCCCTTTCCATTAAGGTCCTCTTGGTAGGAAAGGGAATGTGGAAGAGAAAATACTGGGAAAGAAGATTTTTCTTTTTCCCAGCCATATGTGAAAGTGTGTGTACAGGTTGAAGTTTTGAACTTCCATAGACTGCCAGCCAGTGGCATATGAACTTGACTGGGAGGCTAGTGGACAAATCTCCTTCTAACCACCTTGGACTGAGTCCTCTCCATGCTGACTTTCACAGAGTCAATGTGCTCTGCAGGTGGCCCCCTCAACAAGTGTTCAACAGGCTGGGGGAGTCATAGCAGCTGCTGGGTAGGTAGCCAGCAGCACAAATCACTCCTTCTGACAGCTTTCGGATGGTCATGGAGGCCACTCATGGTTCAAAGGACCCATATCCAAAGAGACTGAGAACAGTGAAGACTGTCAAGGACCTGACTGCAGAAACTCTGCCTGTAGGGAGCAGTGATCTTTCAGAAATATGCTCTTCCCCAAAAGCTTAGAGAGTTTAAGCCAACTGCTTCTGGATTTCCTGGTGCCTGATGCAAAAAGAGGCCTTAATTGTATATCACACTGACAGCCTGTCTATTATCACTCTTTCCCTCCAAACCAATTGTCCAAGCAATGTTCTTATGTTGCAAGGATTATCCAATGATTTTATTATTATTATTCTCATTTTATAGATGAAGGACAAAGCCTTCATGGAGATTGTGACATGCCCAAGATCACACAGAAAGCAAAATGTAAGAGGCATCATCTGTTTCTAGATCCAAGTTTGCTATATCACACGCCCTCTCCTCCTCCCCCCAAAGCAATTTATAGCAGCCATCAAAGCCTGTTAATGACCTCTGTTCTAAACAAGGATATTTTTATGTCTTTATCCAAATCATATAATATATGTGAAATGCTTTATCAACTTTGAAGTTGACAAAGGTCAGTTACTGTTCTTGTTTTTAATGTGTATTTGTTAAATCTTTGCCATATTTTGATTTCTCCTCTTCTTAACTGATGGTCCTCTGCTAAGTTTCTTAGATGTTCCACTCAATACACTGAGGTGGGACTTGCATCCATTCCCAAGCATGATTTAAGTCAAACTTGACTGAATGGGCAGTACTAATATTAAATGGAAAAAAAAAGGAAATAATCTTAACTTTTAGAGGAATCTTGGAGGCCATTCTATCTACCCCACCACTAAATAAGAATCATCTTTTTCATTTACATAATAATGTGTATAATCAATAAATTTATATAGAATAAACTTTTTGTCCCTTGTTTCTTCCCTCCCTCTCACCCTAGATATATCTACCATTAGACTAAAATGTACATAGATATAGCTATAGATATACACATACACATGTACATATGCATATGCGCACACACACCATAGGCACACATGCACCCATAACTATACATGCGTACATATGTGTAACGTATATGCATACGTGTCTGTTCACATACAAGCACACACATGCACTGTGCATATGGATATGCAAATGTGTGCATGTGCACATGCATGCTTATTCACACATGCACATGTATGTGTGTGCATTATGTGCTTATCTGCATGCAAATACATGTGTATGTGCATGAATTATATGTGTGCATATATGTTGCATGTGTGCCTGTTGTATATATACATACTCATGTATATGTGCATATGTGTGTACACATTATGTGTATATATATATATATATATATATATATAAATGCAAATATACACATACCTATTTGAGTCTAATAGTAGATATGGTAGATAATGGTGTGTGTGTATATATATATATATATATATATATATATATATAATTTTTCTATACCTACTTCCATGTATCAGTTCTTTCTCTGGATACAGTTAGTGTCTTTCTTCATATGTCATCTTCTAACAACATATGTGACAAGTAGTCATCCAGTCCTTGTTTAACACTTCCTGAAAGGATAAAGTCACTACCCGCTGAAACAATTAATTGATCCCCTGGAAACTAATTATTGAGAAATATTTCCTTGCATAGAACCCAAAACTCTATAACTTTACAAAATCGTGGAACTTCTGCTTTGAAAAGGACTTTAGAGGCCATTGAGTTTAACCCTAACCTGATCAATATCACCGCAGTGATGTGCCTATCAAGCTAGATGGAATTTGCTTTAAGATGTCTAGTAGCAAGAAATTTACCACTTCTGGAAGGCAGCTTACCCCATTCTGAGATGCTTTTAATTGTTAGAAAGTTATCATCATAAAGATAATGCATTATATTTATATTAGTACATATTTCCTATTATTTTTGTCTACTGACAATGTTGTATATCTATATATTTTTCAAAGAATTCTCATGTCTGTTATCTCATTTAAGTGTCACAATAATCCTGAGAAGTAGATGAGATAAGTGAAATAGTGGCTATTGTCACTTACAAGACAAATTCCCTCAGGCAAATTATTTTACCTCTACTTCCCAATTTACTCCTCATTAAAGCAAGGGTCTAGATGACCTCTAAGATTCCTTTCAGCTCTAGAATTATATGATCTTATGACCTACCTGTGTCATGTTGAATAAATTATATATCTTTTCTAGTATTCAGTTTCCTCATCACTAAACTAAAGGGGTTAGACTAAATGGCCTCAAAGGGCCCTTCCAGCTCTAACTGTATAATTATATGATCCTATAAGACTCAGAATGGGTCAATGACTTGCTGAAAGTCACAGAGAAATTCAGAAGCAAAATCAGGATTAAGACCTGTTTCTCAGGGGTGAAACTGGAGAAGTGAGAAAGAAAACCCTTGAAATTCTCCCAAATTCTCCTCCAAACAATTAGAAAAACACCTCAGAATTGATCTAGGATCAGAGAATCAGCTTACCAAGGAGTCTCTCTCATTGAAGTTGGAGGGGAGCAAGGTCCAAGAGCAGCAAAAGCAGCAGAAAACCAGACCTAGGACAATTCACCATGGTGGCCCTGTTTTCCTGCAAATTAGCAGCTCCCTAGACAAGTGAGCAATTTGTACAGCAAATGAAAGCCCCACATAAGCAATCCTATCTCCAGTGAGGCCTGGACCTCATTGCTTATCAGTAGTGAAACACTATCCTGGGGCTGGCCAACAGTGACACCTGACCTTTGTCACCTACCCCAAAAAGACTCTGTTTTCATAGCAACCCAGCAGCATCCCTAGAGCAGGCCAACAATTTAATACTACATCAAGGGGTGTTCAAAGGAAGGCCCCCTCCTGTACAAACCAAAAGAAAAGTCTGCCCTTTTGAGAAAGCAAGGAGCTATGCTCTGAAGCCCAGTGAAAGCCAAAAGTATGACCCAGAACCCCAACACAAAAAGCCTAGGACAGTGCAGGACCAGAGTCCAACTCTCACATCAAAACACCAAATCACAAATAAATTAGCAAAGAAAAAAAAAGATCTGATTACAGAAAGTTACTATGGTGATAGGGAGGATCTAGTCTTAAACTTAAAACAGGAAAATAATATCAAAATGGCTACATGCGAAATTTCAGAGAAAAATACAATTTGGTTTCAAGCCCCCCAAAAAAGAAAAGAAAGAAAGAAAGAAAGAAAGGAAGGAAGGAAGGAAGGAAGGAAGGAAGGAAGGAAGGAAGGAAGGAAGGAAGGAAGGAAGAAGGAAGGAAGGGAGGGAGGGAGGGAGAGAGGAAAGAAAGAAAGAAAGAAAGAAAGAAAGAAAGAAAGAAAGAAAGAAAGGAAGGAAGGAAGGAAGGAAGGAAGGAAGGAAGGAAGGAAGGAAGGAAGGAAGGAAGGAAGGAAAGAGAAGGAAGGAAAGGAAGGAAAAGGAAAGAAAGAAAGGAAAAGGAAAGAAAGGAGAAGGAAAGAAAGGAAGGAAGGAAGGAAGGAAGGAAGGAAGGAAGGAAGGAAGGAAGGAAGGAAGGAAGGAAGGAAGGAAGGAAGGAAGGAAGGAAAGAGAAGGAAGGAAAGGAAGGAAAAGGAAAGAAAGAAAGGAAAAGGAAAGAAAGGAGAAGGAAAGAAAGGAAGGAAGGAAGGAAGGAAGGAAGGAAGGAAGGAAGGAAGGAAGGTAAGAAGGAAGCAAGGAAGGAAGGAAGAAAAAAGGAAGAAAGAAAAAAGGAAGAAAG